>CM077255.1:19072539-19245039 GCA_039654775.1 Spinibarbus caldwelli | reverse complement strand
TAAACTTAGCCCTCACAGGAGAATTTTTGCATTTTTAGATTTTCAAAAAACTTCATTCTGTGTGATTTATAAGCTTCTTTACCCGTGGGGACCTCAATTTAGGTCCCCACCGTGACACAAGTCCCCATGAGTCTGTGTGTATTCAGGTTTAAGTCCCCACCTGAATAGAAAAACAGGTACACACACACACACACACACACACACACACACACACCCACCCACACACACACACACACTTGTTTCGCTATCCTTATGGGGACTTCCATAGGCGTAATGGTTTTTCTACTGTACAGACCGTATATTCTATTGCCCTACTTCCACACTTTTTCCTTCCACTCAACTTTCTGTTAACATGCTTGGATACAGCACTCTGTGAACAGCCAGCTTCTTTGGCAATGAATGTTTGTGGCTTACCCTCCTTGTGAAGGGTGTCAATGATTGTCTTCTGGACAACTGTCAGATCAGCAGTCTTCCCCATGATTGTGTAGCCTAGTGAACCAAACTGAGAGACCATTTTGAAGGCTCAGGAAACCTTTGCAGGTGTTTGAGTTGATTAGCTGATTGGCATGTCACCATATTCTAATTTGTTGAGATAGTGAATTGGTGGGTTTTTGTTAAATGTGAGCCAAAATCATCACAATTAAAAGAACCAAAGACTTAAACTACTTCAGTCTGTGTGCATTGAATTTATTTAATACATGAGTTTCACAATTTGAGTTGAATTACTGAAATAAATGAACTTTTCCACGATATTGTAATTTATTGAGATGCACCTGTGTGTGTGTGTGTATATATATGTATATATGTGTATATATATATATATATATATATATATATAACTATAATTTATAGTTATATATTTAAATATACAGTTTACATGTATTATTTTGAAACTATATTTTAATTATCTCCATTTTAACTCTCTCTGTACATACAAGTGAGAAGCTTGTTCATCTTTCCTGCACATAAATAGAAGCCACTTAATTATTTTACTTAATAATTAATAATTAATAATAATAATAATAATAATAATAATAATGATGAATACATTTATTGGTCAACAATTTAACAATTTTCTCCATTTAATCCCCTCTCTATATACATACATTATAGAGAAAATATAAATAAAAACGAAATTATTTTTAATCATTAAAAAATACATATATAGCTTAATTATTATAAAATAGGGATATGCTTGAAAACTATATGGAAAAGAGGTCCGCTGCCTGCCATTTAAACGTCACCGTCATCGTACGATATCCCTGACCAAACAGGCATAAATCCAGTTCCACTGACAGTCAGAAAAATGAATGAAAGAAAGACGGTGAGTGAAAGAGGGATATATATAAAAAGTGAAGGAAATAAAAGAGAATTAGAGAGCCATAAATTCTGCAGATGAAATAATAACTTGCGCACAAAAAGCCTAACTGCTCTTCGAGGAGTACGAGAATGAGGCCCGCGAGTCCACGCTGTACCTCCAGCCGTCCCTCCGTTCCCATTCATCCGTCCGCCCCTCCACGGGGCTAAAAGAGATCTGCGGTATAAAAGCGGGGGCAGATCTCCAGGTGTTGGCTGACTTTGGGTGGTTTATTAACCCCTGAGGCGGCACCGGGCCTGTCTTTGGAGAGATAAGCCTCCTATCCTTTTCACTGCGCCTCTCAGGGGTGTTTCCGGCCCTGCTGAACCTAAGCCCAGGCTCCTCACGCAGGTCCATCATTATCTAACTTAATGGCCCCCTTATCGGTGCTTGATTAATCATGCCTGGAAGCGGGACGGCTCTGGAGGTCTGCGGGAGAGCAATGGAAGGGGCAGGGCCCTGAGAGCCCAGTGAAGATAAATGTGGTTGAGAGGGAAGACCAGAGTGGTCAGTGGGATATGGAGGCGCGATTGATGTTTGGACTGGGGAAGCACGAAGGGTTTAATGATGCTTGGAAGGGTCCGGGCTCCGGAGAAGAACACTGGCAGCGCTGCACATGCTTGGCAAGCTCAGGGGCATAAAAAGCGCTAGCGCGTTGGTCACTAAATCTAAGCAAGCGACTGCATCGTTGGGCCAAGTAACACCTGTTTGGAGCCGCTCGGATCATTTGCTGTCCGAGATGCATGTCAATTCGAGGGGCTGAAGTCAAACGGCCTTCTTTGTGATTCTGTGTCCAACAGGAAGCATCTGTGGAGAGCAAAGGTGTCGAGACCTCTCGGCCGCTCCCTCCAAACCACGTTTACAAAACCATCACGTTGCATCACATCGTCACAGCCGCCATCTCTGATTTGAAAACCAGGATGCTACACCTCTAACCAAAAACTAGTTATATTGTTCAAATTCAATTTTAAATAAATGCTGTTTATTTTCTATTCAAATATTTAACTGTTTTTGATAATATTAAGCAGCAAATCAGCATATTAGAATGATTTCTGAAGGATCATGTGACACTGAAGACTGGAGTAATGATGCTAGAAATAAATTACATTTTAAAATGTATTCAAAAGTTATTTTGATTTGTAATGTTCCTCAATGTGACTATTTTTACTTTATTTGTGACTAAATAAATGCACACACACACACACACACACACACACAAATATATATATATAAAATGTAAAAATATGCTAAATTAATATAAATGTGACCCATACATACAATTAATTAAATGACTTATATTTTAAATGACTTGTATATGAATTAAATGACTTATATTGTTACTGTAGTGAAGCCAAAACAAATTATTAAACAATTTTTGAATTATTAAATGTATTGTAATAAGTGTAATTATTAATGTTATTATTATATGTAATTATTAAATGTAAAAATGTTATTTTTTAACCTACCGTTAGAACAAGGTTATTATTTATGTTTAAACCTGAATAGAAATAGAAATCTATTCAGCTAAATTTAATTTTTAAATTGTGTACACTCCGCCAAAAAATAAAAAAAAAAATAAAAAAAATCTTAGTATTTTTGTCTTGTTTTCTGGTATAAATATCTAAACATTCTTGAATCAAGATGCATTTACTTGTAAAGCAAAATTACTTAAGATATTAAGTCTTGTTTTCTGAGAAATTTATCAAGACAAGACAAAATATCTGCCAATGGGGTAAGAAAAATAATCTTAATTCAAAGACTAACCAATATATATATTTTTTTTCTCGCGTCATTGGCAATTTTTTTTTTTTTAAAGCAAAAATTAACAAAATTTTGATACCTTACGTCTGTTGCGTTCATACATACTTTTGTATAGATTGCATGGCTGAGCATATCCTTGAGGCCTGTCCTTTCTTTTAGACACATGCTGTTCTGCAAAAACTGTGATCTTCTTTAACAGATTCACCAGATGCTTCAGATCGAAGCAAAACATGCTTATTCTCAGTATCCGTTGCCTTCCATTGTTGTGCATCCAGAAACACCGGCTGCATCAATTCCCTGCATCTCGTTTTCAAAGTAAGTGTATATAGAGGAGGGTGACTGACACGGTGTGTTTGGCTGTATGTGTGTGTGTAGGTTATGAACAAGGTGATGTTTTTGCTTTCTGCGACCTCTTCTAATTAGAGTGATTATGCGCTTTACTGGGCCGACGCACGCTGCCTGCCTGCTAGAGGTCAGGAGAAGAGATATTTACTTAGCAAAATGGCAGCGCTATAAACAGACTCAGGCTCTGTATTTACCGTTTAACCTCTATAAACCTCAGCACTCACTGACACAGACTCTCAGATATCATCAGCGTGTTTGATACACAACGTGCATGTATGTGTGTGTTAGTGTGTGTGTTAGCTCTATCTATGTAAGAAACTATTTCGAGATGGCTATATTTTTTTATGTTGATGACTCATCCAGAATTTGAACAATTTCCTCCAGGGCGGTGATGTGGACTTTAATTGACGTGCATGAAAATGAGGCTGTAGGGATAGACGTTATACTGTGAAAAGAACTCCGGAAAACACAAGCTGTGAAACTGTGATGTAACCTACCCAGCTAACAGGGAACGTTTAGTATACATTTTTTTTAAATTTATATAAATGTTAGGACAAAATGTTTTTAATATTAATAATAAGAACGGTTTCTTGAGCAGCAAATTGGCATATCAGAATGATTTCTGAAGGATCATGTGACATTGAAAACTGGAGTAATGATGCTGAAAATTCAGCTTTGCATCACAGGAGTAAATTATATTTCAAAATTTATTAAGATAGAAAATTGTTCATTTAAAATGTAATAATATTTCATTGTTTTTACTGTATTTTTAATCAAGTTAATGCGGCTTTGGAAAGCATTCGAAATTACTTTCAATAAAAAACTTTTGAACAATAATTTATTTATTTATTTGTGCTTGACTAACGATGATTAGATAAAGATGTTATTTTTATTGTATATTTATTATACAGTATATGCAGTATATTATTTTTTGATTCAGTAAATTTTCCACATATTCATCAGTCTACTTCTGTTTATTATTGTATATTACTATTATTGGCTCAATAACAAATATGCATTGCATTTTGTCTGATATTAAATTTTTGAATTTAAAGCCTGATGTATTATTTTCTCAGTATTCGACTATAGTGCAAATTGCCTCTTGTTTATACATTCAGCATATTTTGTAAAAAATCTTGAATGTCCAACTAGGTCAACTTTAAATAGGTGATTATTTGTCAGAATGTGTAGAAAACTATCTCTAAGACTGTTTAGTCCGCGTCTGATATAAAGAGGAAAGTTTCTATTCCACCATAAGGGCTGAAAAGTTCAAATGTCATTATTTTGGAGGTTTCTGGCCCTTTTTCCAAAGCAGCAGCCGAAGCCGCTCGAGTTCAGTGTGCCGTGTGAGCATGTCAGATCCACTCAGACAAACATCAGTGCAGAGTGGGGATGTCGTGACCTTCAGCCATCTTTTCTTTTAAGAGGTGGAGTTCACATCAGGATTGTGTCATTAATATTGTAAGGGATGCTGGGTACAGCATGTGTGTGTATCTGTGTTTCCCCTCCTCTTCCTTCTCTCTCTGGGACCGGCTGAGGAGTGTTCGGGAGCAGACAGAAATAGAGAAGAAGAGGAGCAGATCAAACAAGGACCGCCTCTGCTCGCGGTTCCTCTCTCATCCTTCATCTAGCAGTCAGTATCGTGTGGTAGACGCTGTTCTCGCCCCGCGCGCCTCTTTGAAGTGGCATTAAGGGTTCGCAAAGGATTTAGGCCAAAGTCTGTAATGGGGGAACATCAGCTTTTGGTGTGCAGCACAGGAACCTGAACACTAATAAGAGCACTACTCAAATTAAATGATATTTATTTACACATCAGAGTATTTTTGTTTGAGTCACAAGTCTGACTCAAAATGAGCCAAGATCGGGACATCCTCGGAGCTTGAGTGAGCACATGACTAATAGGTGAAAAGTAAGTTAATAATGCTGAATTTTAGGATTTATTATTATAAATGAAAATCATATTTAGGTCACGACTGTATACTGTCTGACTGTATACGGGCGTATTGGTTGGAGGATATTTTGGCTTTTACTCAAGTACTTGATTTGTGTTCTTCATCCACCACAGTTTACACTTGAAAATACTCAATTTTCTAATGTTCTCAAAATGGCCAAATAGTGCTGCTTAACATTTTGGTTGCACAAACAGCAAAAACAAACAAACAAACAAACAAAAAAAAGTATATGACAAGGAAATTTTGGTTACATTTTATTTTAGGGTGTTGTGTGCGGTCACAGAAGTTTAATACTCAGGGTCGAGGTTTGTTCAGATCACTTCCCCCAAGTATGAGCAGTACTAATAGAGATGCTTGTCTTAACAAACAACACTAATTATTTGTGACACAGCCTCAGTGTGTGTGAGAGAGATGAAGAGAGAGGCACAGAGTGAAAGAAAATATATTTAGCCTCGCTGAAGCATTCTGCTAGTTTTTCCAAAAAGCTTTGGTGTTTCATTAGAAGATATTATCACTCAAACCATCCTGTAGTACTTTCAGTCTCTAATTATATTTCTGTTTCATTAAAACAATAAGCTACATGTAATTGATCTCTGACCAAACTACAAATTTAGGTTATAAAAATGTCGTGGCAACATTGTTTTGAAATATTTCTAAAATGTTAAAATGTCCAGTTTTCTTGTTATATTTAAAAATGACAAAAATGTTTCTTACAACATTCTACTTACTTAATTTTCACCTAAAATATAACATTTGAATGTTTATTTTTAATATTTTAAGAACGTTAAAATGTACAGTTTTCTTACCATGATAATAATGTTATTTAAAGGTTGTAAAAATGTTTCTTACAATATTCTATTAACTTAATTTTAACCTAAAATATCATATTGTCTGATGGTTTATTTATAATATTCTTTTTAATATCTTGTTGGGATTTTAATGTTATTTAAAGGTTACACAAACATTTCTTAGAACATTTATCATGTACAAATAACATAAGGACGTTTCGAGAATGTTGATCCTCAGAACGTTTTCTCTCAATGTTAATATTAATAAGGTTGTAAGAACGTTTCATAAACATTACTTTAAAAACAGTTGCACCGCTTCATATTTTTGTGGAATCATTTCCCCACCCCGCCAGGATTCTCTAATCAGAATGTTCAAATGAACAGCATTTATTTGAAATAGAAATTTTTTTTAAATGTATTTGAATTTTAGTTGAAATTGAAAGTCTTTACTAAAAAAAGTCACTTTGAATATGCATAATCAGGGGCGCTGTAAAGGGGGGAAGGTTAGGACGATTCCAAGGGGCTGACGATGGAGGGGGCCCCCCGAGGAGGGGAACGCATTTTCTACCAAGGGGAACGCGGAATGCGATTTCTACTGAGGGGATCCAAACGGAACGTGTTTTTTTTACCGAGGGGAACACGTAACGCGATTTCTAACAAGGGGATCCAAATGGAACACGTTGTTTTTTTTTTTTTTTTTTTTTTTTTGTTTTTTTTTTTACTGAGGTGAACACGGAACGCAATTTCTACCGAGGTGACCCAAATGGAACGGGGTTTGTTTTTTACAGAGGAGGATGCATAACGCGATTTCTACCAAGGGGACCCAAGTGGAATGCGTTTTTTTGGGGAACCCCCCCCCACCCAACGGGGGCACGAGTGAATATGATGTTCAGGGGGCCCACAAACCGTAGCAGCGCCCTTGTGCATAATAACCACTAACTGGAGACGAAAACAACAATTAACTTACTTTGTTTGAAAGTCAGATTTTATTGTCAGATTAATGCATCAAAATGCATGAATGCACACTACACTGCACATTCTCAACTATTTTAAACTCGATATATCAGCACAGTTGTGAATGAACTAGCAGGTGTTCAAAGTTCAAAGGTCAACTAGTTCTCCAACCACCTTTTTCCTCAGTCCAAGCTGTTGCATGAAGGGTGAAGCAGAGCTCTGTCATCATTGCGCATCTCATTCCCCAAACGTCACTTTTCACACATCTTTTATTATCGTCTCTCTGTCGGGGGAATTTCTCCCGCATCAGTTTTAGTTTCCATTCCCACCTCAAGTTAATTTAATCTGTTGCCTGAAACACAAGGTCTGTTTTGTGTGGAGCTCTGGGATAACGCGCTGGTGGGTGTCAGACACTTACGGAGGAAAAACCGGGTGAATCAACCGACTATCTATATGACGCAGCCTGCGAGACGTACTGTGAACCGCATGGTTAAATATAGTGTGACCTGAGGAACAAGAATGATGGGTAATTACCAACACATCAAGTAAATAAGGAGACTAGTGAGTTTGAGTCACTCAAGTTTGAGTCACTTGAGTCACTTAAGTTCCATTCCAACTACATATGACGCAGTTTGGCAAATGTAATGGAGCGCAAGCATTTTTTGGGATACACCGTCTTCACACCCATGAGATGGAAGCGTTCCCTGTCTCTCACGCCCCCTTTTCTATTTTCTGCTGGAATGAACAGGAAGAAAGCAGAGGGGGATGTGTGTTTGTGGTCTGGCTAGATCTGGTCTAGTGTGGGCAGCGCAGCTCCTTCTGACATGGATAAAAAAGTTCCAAAATCTCAGAGAATCACAGCGTGTTTTATCTGGAGTCTGAAGCACCTTCATCAATAACTTAAAGTGTTCATTCTTCTACTACTCTACAAACTACGCTACAGATACTTACCCACATACTTTTGTAATGGTAGATGACATATTTTACATTAATGGAAGCCCGTTCATGAAAATGCACATTTCCAAAATATTTCAAGTGGAGAAAAAACATCTATCCTTCACAGACTTATTTTCATTCATATTAAATTAAATATGACATCTACTCCAGTGACAAAGAACCAGCACTGATTAAATTTAATATGTACACTCTGATCAAGGTCCATGGGGAAGAATAAAATAAAATGAAAAAAAAAAATAAAAATAAAAAAAAAAATAAAGTAAAATAAAAAATGAAAATAAAATAAAATATAAAAATAAAATCTAAAATAATAATTAACTAAACTAAACTAAAATGTAAAATAAAAAAATAAAATAAAATACAAAATAAAATAAAATAAAAAATAAAATATGAAATAATAAAATAAAAAATAAAATAAAATATAAGATAAAACAAAATATAATATAATATAATATAATATAAAATTTAATTCAATAAAAATAAAACATGAAATAATTAAATAAAAAAAAAAAACACGTTCAAACGTAATTTCGCTTGTTTCAGAAAAGATCTCAACAATGTCTCAAACCGATTCAAATGTGCCAAAAATTCCAAGTGTGCAATTAAAAACGTCTCAACATAATCTTAATCATTTATTTCCAAATTCTTCCAAAACCAAATGAGCTCAGCAATGACATCATTAATTTTACAGCTCTATTTTTTAATAATCATCTGATTTGCTTTCACTGTATTTATTCCAGGGAATTCTAGGGATCTAGAATCACCTGAAACACTCCAGAGGTTAAAACTCCATCCATAAAACTCCAGAACTCCATCAAGTTCTGCTGATCCATGAAAGTCTACATCATGCTCTGATCTCGACGTCACTGTCACGGTCCCCGTCCCGCTGTAATCATGAGGTCCTGATTGGGTCCGTTCTGATTATAAACGGAACCACGCAGCCTGTTAAACTCTCATGGCGCTGAGCCAGAGCCGAACGGCCCCATTCCCTCCTCGACAGGGCCCAGCCGGCACAGAGATAACAGTCGCCCAGTCAGGCCGACCGGACAACATGTGTCTTCATTAATTTAATTAGACTGCAGCGGCCGTCTGCCACCACGTCTGGCCGTCCTACTCTCTCTCATTCAATCTCTATCTGTGTGTCTGTCTTAATGCCAAACACTGTAGAAAAGCCTGATCATTTAGCAGTATGTATATTTATTAACCCATGTAAGGAACGTCTGAAATGTGATGGATTTATACTAGTGCTTTAAAGGGAAAGAATTTAGGCTGCAACTTCACAGAGAAGATTTTAAGGTCTTTGCACACTGAGTCCGAAATTTTCGATTCGAAATTTTCACACGTTTAAAAAAAAAAAAAAATACAACCACATGCCTCCACTGCCTCCGAAACTTTAGGCTGTCATAAAAAAATTCGGATAGGGTTAGATTTTCTGCGTTTTTCACATCCGTAGCAAGTATTTTGACTCAGTGTGCAAGGTTTCTGTGCGTGATGATGATGAATACGAAAAAACGCATATGAAAATTTCGGATTCAGCATGCAAAGACCTTTAGTGGTGTTTGCAAGCTCATAGTCTAATTAACCCTTTCTGAGACTTCAAATCTGTACAGTTATTTAAACAGTCACTGCTACTGCAGTCAAAGCATTATAACAAATCTATATCCTTTAATAAACAATTTTAAGACAAAACTGGTCAAACTGGAATTGCCTTCTGCAAATTCCCATTATTAGTGGAGATCTCTTGTGAGAACTATAATTCTGCGCATCAAAATAAAGTTAGTTATAACCTTAATAAATAACAAATAATAAAATAAATAACAAATAATTATATCATATATTATTAATTATATATATTACATTATATTATATTATAATATATTATATTATCCTTCAGTTACTCAACACTGCAAAAAATTAAATAAATAAATAATCCAAAGAAAAAAGGATTCAAATAAAAACAATTATGTATGTATGTATATATTCCTAAAAATAAGATTTATTCCTAAAAATTAGCTCAGTTTTAAAAAAATGTATTATTCTTACTCCATTAGCACTTTTATTTATTTGTTTGTTTGCTTTTTACAATTTTGTATTTTGTTTTCCAGTACAAATAACTAAATGTTTTTAAAAACAAGATTAATACACTTGAGATGCAAAACGACTGTAGAATATATACACACACACACAATTGTAAAACTGATATATCATTAAATTTCTATAAATTCTAAAAATTAAATTAGAAATCAAGACTGAATATGCATCCTAAATAAATCTTTTTTTTTAATTTTTTTTTTTCATGGAGTATAAGACAAAACCACTGATTTAGAAAAGCTATCAAAGGGCTCCATAAATTGCTCATCTGATTGGTTGAACCAGATCTGCATATTTCACATCTGCACTGACATTTGAGAAAAAAAAATTGCAAATTTAAATATAGTAAAATGTGTTAAGTGGAATTGACAGTACTGTATTCTTACTAGTAAAAACATGAATCAGATTCAGCTACATATTTAATAAACAAACATGCCGGAGGATGTGAAGAACGCAGATTCAGTGTGGGCCTGCTGATCGTGTCAGAGACTAATTATACAGGACGACTTTAAGTTCTGCATATCATTAATTTACATACATCCACAAACACAGAGCATCTGCACTCTCATCTCTCTCACACAAACAAACACAAACACACACCTACAGGAGGCAATATGTGTGTCCCGCCGCTCTCAAAGGGATTAGCACTAAGCGTCCGCGCTCTTTCCATCGGTCGTGTCCGTGAGCTGCAGGCTTGTTCTACGACCTGTTAGAGGGCCACAAAATCCCAGACATCACGCAAACTTATCAGAAAATAAGATCTGCACACTAGCCTGCAGCCTTACACAGATCTGCAGAGCTGGAGAAAGTTTTTAAAGGGCGTCACACAAACACACACAAACACAACCTCCAGCCACCTTCAGCTAACAATTCATCCAGAAATTTGAAAAGACCTTCACCGTGACTTTTTTCTGTCACTCTTTCTGGAGGATCAAGAGGTCTGGGAGGAAGCAGACAGCTTTGAAAGCCATGTTGAATACAGCGTAGGTCAATCATACTTGCTGGTGCAACAGTTTTTAGTGGCATTTGCTAAGGTAAGCATCACGGTTACTACTGTATGGCACTATGAAATCCATCTTATTTTTTTTCCAAAATTCCATGTTTTTTACTTTAATTTTGAATTCCTTTTTAATGGTTTAATTCATTTTAATTATTAATTTAAGTCATGAAACTAACAATTTAATATTTTATTAAAATTTCATTAATAATAGTAGTGTTTTTTTCCAGAATCTTTTCTGGATTCTGCGTTTTATCGCTTAATACAAATTTATTATAAAAATGGCGGTAATCAAACGGTCGCATAAAACTTTACCAATTTAATTAATCTTTTAAGATGTAGTCAAATTAAATTTGAATAATTCCATTTTTTGGCAAACAAAATGCCGCACAACAGAGGTTTACAGTTTAAAATAAAACATAAAAACTAAAATTTGTGTGATATTTGTGTTATTCCTTAAAAATAATGTTTTAATAAACTGTATTATTATTATTACTTTGAGTAGTAGATTCTACCATACGATAGTATGCTATTTCAGTCATAAATGTTTTTATTTTATGATTAAAGTGAACTTTTGTTTTGGCGAGTTGTTGTGAGGAGTGACAGCATTACGTAATTTAATTACAAAATAAATTAAACTGTAATCTGTTACTGTTACTGAGAAAAAAATGTGTAATTAAATCACAGTTATGAAAATGTTAAAGATTACAAAAGGGGTTACATCTGAATACTTCTTGTATTAATATTTACTATTGTTTTGTTATGATTTTAAATCTGTATTTAATGTGAAAACGACCTGATTTTGTGGTGGCTGTGCTTTAAAATTAAATTATTATCATTTTAATTCAAGAGATTAAGGATTTTGAAAGTTGGTTTGATTGATTCTATTATCCTCATTTGGATAAAATGTACATTTGGATAAAATGTAAACGACTAAATGTAAATATAGAAAAGTAATCAAAAAGTAATCAAATGAATTAATAATAAACATTAATAAAGTAGCTGAAATAGTTACACTACTTATTATATTTTATTATATTATTTTATTTTATTATATTATATTATATTTTAAATAGGGTAACTTGTAATCTGTAACCCATTACATTTCCAAAATAACCTTCCCACACTGAGTATCTGACTATAGTTTAGACACAAGTCTTTTTGTGCTTTAATATTTACCAAAACTTATCCATAATGCAATATGATTAATTTTTACATGCCAAATTCCTAGACATTCTGCTTTATATAGTAATCTCCATTTTTATGACTGGATTCTGTGATTCCGTTTGCATTTTTCACATCATGAAAATCATAGGGCAGTACTATTGCTCACACTTTAGGTTACAAAGTTGAAAAAAACCACTGATCCCAAACTCAAATTACCCACTTTATAATGACACAGCTCAATGCTAACCTTTATTATCCTTTAAAAAGCAGTTTAAACTTGTTAGATGGACTTTAAAATGTTTTAACCCATAGAGTTATGTATGCCAATCGTTTGTTTTTGACAGGAGAAGAAAGGTCACCAGTGGGCAGGAAAGAGTTAGTCTACAGTAGGTACCACCTGCATGTGCCTGTGACTGGGTGGTTGTTTGTATCTGAAGGCCAGAACAAACATCCGTCGCCTGTAATTAGTTCGTAATTTTTTCCTCTTCTCCTGGGAGCTTGTCTCCTTGAGAGTTTGTGGAGCACTCCTGTCAGTCTGTCTGGCCTGTCTCTCTGACGGACTCCTCTCCCACCTGTCTGTCTGTCAGCGGTGAGTGAGTGAACGCGCTGTTGAGGAGCTCTCCGTGTCAGAGAGAGTGATGGGCAAAAATGTATTGCTGAAGAAGTTTAGCGACCTTCATGAATATTCATGGGGAATGTACGATGAATATCATTGAAAAACTTTTACACTCAAGCAAAGTTTTCCCTGAAGTCCACTTACAATGTTAGTCAAGGTTTCCAAGCACCAAAAACAGTCATAATTGTGTTTATCATGCCTATTCTTTGACCCTGAGAATTAAACAGGCTGTTTTTGCAACTGCTGTTGTAACTCCATTAAGACAACTTCTGTACTATGTAAGTGAGCTTTGCTTTGATTGGCTAACCTCCTTGCATACTTAAACTGTGTCTACACTGCTAAAATAATTAATGCTAAAATATGAATAAATAAATATTTATTTATTTTTGAGCACCAATTCATCATATTAGAATGCAGAATGATTTCTGAAGGATCATGTGACACTGCAGACTGGATTACTCCAAATTCAGCTTTGCATCATAGGAATAAATTACATTTTAAAATTTAGATATATAATAGTTATTTTAAATTGTAATATTATTTCAGTATTTAAATTGTAATAATATTTAATATTTTTCTTCAAATAAATGCAGTCTTGGTGAGCACAAGAAACTTTTTTCAAAAACAGTACAAAAAATATTACCAGCCCCTAACTTTTGAACAAATTATGTTATTTTAAAGAAATTCATAATGTACAACTCATCAAAAGCTTAAAGGAATAAACTTGTGTCTTCTTTTAGCTCAATCATAGCACCTGAAGATACATGAGAACCCATGACATCTAATAGAAATGACGAAACTTTAGTATTTTTCGTGACTATTTTCAGCAAACAATTTCAGAAAAGTGCTCACATAAACTAAAGACTCGGCATATAGCAGTTGCATCAGGGTACTTTTTGTAGTCCTAGTCCTCATTCTTTTCTTGTTTCATGTAAGAAAGTCACGTGGGTTTAAGATGCGAGGGTGAGTAAATGATGAATTATTCCTTTAAATAAACTAGCAGGAACTTCACAATGCAGCAGATGGACTAATACAACACAGATGATACGTTTTTGTAGGACTCGTCTGATAGTATTCTACAATAATCCATCTAAGATGACCACAGCCCAGCATCCATAAGGACAATCTATCCCATCAGCCTTCGCTTCGAGTCCGAACGCACCAGCAGCACAGGCGCACACACATCACGAGACCAAAATGGGACAATAGAACTAAACTCCTGCACGCTGCCTTTCTGGGCCAGACGGCTAAGATTCAATTACCGCCAAACCAACTGGATGGGATTCAAGCGAGTGAGAGACAGAAGGGGGAGGAGAAGAAGAAAAACTACACACATTACATATTCCACCCTTTATGAGCTTTCCAAATGCCTTTTCAACTGCCATTTCTTCCAAAGGCGATAGAAAGCACTTTAGATCTGAATGCAAAACTTGTAAAACGGGGCCGACGCAAAACAAATGCCAACGTCAGAGCTAAAATAGACTGTGACAAATGCATTAGCATAAAAAGGGACGGCGTAACATGACACGGTAAATGAATCGCACTGGAAATACAAACAGCGAGACACTCGCTCTTGTTTGGCGACTGGAGATACATCAAGTGCAGTTCCAATCGAAGCATGTTCAAAACGAGATTGAATTTCTACGGTGGGCGGGTGTGATGTTAGCAGAGCGAGAGAGAGAGAAAAAACACCAGAGAGAACGAGTGCGAAAAATGGAGAGAAAAGGGAAACAGGTATCATCTTTCTGAAAGGTCAGGCAATCTCTCTTTCCTAACACAAATGTGCTGGCCTTTTCAAAATTCAAAAATTCAAAATTTCGTCAGACGCAGCTTAAGTTCGCAGTGGCCGGAAGCTGTGGCCATACCTGCAGGCCAACGGTAAAAAATTCTGGGTAAATACCATCCTCAAATCGCTAATTTAGGGTTGGAACAAAGCTTGAACAATGAGTCGCATTCATGTAACACAAGCAGAAGTAATTTGGTTAAATGCAATTAAATTGTTTTTTTTTTTTACCAATGTTTGGCACTCCAATAAATGCAACAGTTCAGCTGTTACTACAAAAGCATCAATCTATGCATTTCTTACATTTCTTCTGCATGTGCTTCATGATCAAAGCCAAATGCTACACTATTGTGACCATTTACAAAAATAAACAGTGTTATTGATATAATCGGTGAGCCAATAAGACTGAACGGCACTTTTTTTATGCCAGTGATGGAACAGTAACAACAAAGATCACTCATAGAAGGGAGGTGCAAAATTCAGAACTGAACTGATTTCCCTTCTGTTCACAAGTGTGAATTTGAATTGAATTGGCCACACCCTCCACAGGAAGTTGAATGGGAATTTGAAGTGGAATAACAGGAAGAGGAATGTACTGAACTGCAACAGATCTGTTTATCAGATTGTGATGACACGTTTCCACAGTTATTATAAATCTAGTAAACTTTTTTTTTTTAGTTTCCAAAAACTATATTTTTTAACATGTACATTTTTAACTCTATACTTTGTGGATTATTAATATTACTTTGGCATTAAATTGCAGAAAGTAGTTAACACAAATACAGTGTGAGGGAGTGATATGGCAAATTTGCCATCTTTCCCACTTCTGACCACTGTAATCAAGATCTCGATATTTTCTTCTTTTTCTTTTGAAAGTCATAAGCTAGTTTCCATCCAAAGTTGCGAATTTAACTTATGGGCAAAAATGGAATATTGCATAAAACATTTGTGAATAAAGCACCATTTGCATCCTACGAGTCAAAGAGAACAAAATCGTCACTTCCTGATAAACTTGCACTAAATATCACTAAGAAAATTCAGAGAAACCACTGAATATAATAATTTCTACATATAGTAAATTACTTGTACCTCAGAGCGAGCAGACAAAACACACTAAATGCAGTCATTGCTTTCGGAGGTGGATGCCTGCTGTTTGGGACCGCAGTTGTGCAAGACAGTTCTAGGAGGCGATTATACAGAAATACTTTGACGACTTAACAACATTTCGGATGCTGTGCAACAAGATTGGTCTGCTGGATAGTCAAGTTATCCTGTCCCACAGCACAAAGTAACATGACTTTTTTGATTAGCATGGAGGAATTTATTCGCAAAATGCGTTTCCATCTCCCATTATTCGCATTATCCCTTTTTCGCACAAGTCAAAACCCACCTCAAGCGAGTTTAAAAACTTTTTTATGAATTTTCGTAATTTGGTATTTCCATCACTCTGATGCGATCCTTTAAAATGCACATAAAAACAGGATGATGGAAACATAGCAATATAAATGCTATCATATATTTTATGTTTTGCTTTCGTGGCAAATAGAAACATAAAAATTATATTTGTTGTAGTTTCTGTTCAGTTCACAACTATAGAAGATTACCCAACTATGACGATTTACTCTTCTGAGAACCCTGGAAATTTCCAAATATCCATCCAAAGAAATTAAACATAGCTAATTCTGGGAAATTAACCCCTGGTTTCGCAGACAAGTCTTAAGCCTAGTCCTAGACTAAAATGTAAGTCTGAGCTGTTTCAACTGTAAGAAACTTGCAATGACTGATCTTAAAATATATCAATGCCTTTGTTTTGACTCAAGATGCACACAAGTAATGTTTTTCCCTAAGCATGTTTATAAAAATTACTTAAACGTCCTAATTGAACTATGGCCTAATCCTGGCTTAGTCTAAGCCCTGTCTGTGAAACCGGGCCTAAGAGCATTTCCATTCTGCTAATTTATAATATATAAAATAATACACACTTTTGCAGGTGGCATTTTAAACATCCATCCATAAGGCCTATACAACCTTCAAACTTCAATACTTTTAAGCAAGGCTTTTTCAAGCCAACATTCAAAGTTTGTCTCGACAATTTGTGCTTTTCTAAGTAAAAATTACAATCATGTGAATTTTGATTCATTTTAATTCTACATTCAAATTCAAATATATATATATATATATATATATATATATATATATATATATATATATATATTTGCATCCTGTTTGCTTGAACTGAACTGGAATTTTAAAGGCAATCAGTGGAATTTAGTATCATAACCGAACCACTGAACTCAAATACACACAAACCTGATCATGAATGCACCGATCTGCTATTTACTAATGATTTACACCAATTAAATGATGCTTTCATTTTGCCTTGCAATATAATCCCAACACAACCAAACTGCACCTCAAATAAACGCGCACGTTTGCCCCAAACCACTCCAAATCCTCACCTTTGCGTTCCACATGACAGCTCGCTGCCAGACGTGCTGGCTGAGGCAGTTTTTCCCTATTCGTCTCAGCTTGGGAATCAATTCAGCAGGGAGGATTTCCTCTCATTACCCCCGCAGGGCTCTGGGAGTGCAGCCGCCCTCCGCAAAAACCTGGTCACGGCGGAACCGAGACGGTTAGCGAGGATGAACCTCGGTGGACCCGCTGATGTGTGTGTGAATGTGGATGAGCATTACATGTTAAAAGTAGAGGGCTATATTTGTGCTTGTGTGGAATAAGGATGCAAAAACCCGCCTCACAGAGGGAATTCAAGCCTGTGCGTCTCTTTCACCAGCAGATGCTGCTGTGCCACAACCAGACAGCAGCTATTCTCCAGACGCCGAGAGCCCGTGTGTGTCCGTCGCCTCCTGTGTGCATCGGCGGGATGTAACAAGCAGCTGGGGAGATGTGGGCTCTCTCAGATTACGCCTCACTCTATAATTCTGTCGGATGTTGCAAACGAATCAGCAGCAGTTAATAGGGGTAATGACCTTGACGGTGAATTCCTGCGTCCTTCGCCCCGTTCCTGCCTAAATGTGTGCCGTCCTATTAGTTTGGCCATAAACCACGTTCCATGTAAATCTACTGAAGCGCATGTCATGAATAAACTAAAGCTTGTTCAATTATACAGCGGATGCTGCTTTATGAATGACGTATGGGTCAACATTTGTGCCAATGCAGGTTTCGCTTTGCAGTTCGTTGAAACTTCTTCGAGTGTTGATGCACGATGTGTGTCGAGGCTGCTGTGTAGGAGGCGTTTGTGTTGTTTGCGAGCACAAGGACATGGCTCAAGGTGTTACTCCATCTGGACTGTTAAGAGTCATGAGAACTCCATTATTCTGTAACACATCAGTATCTCTGTAACTCTATTTACACTTCTGTACTTTTATTAGACAAAGATGCATTTAATTCACCAAAAGTAACAGTAGAGAAAACGAAAGAAAAATAGAAAAAAAAGAAATGTTTCTTGAAATGCAAATCAGCATATTAGAATGATTTCTGAAGGATCATGTGACACTGAAGGCTGGAGTAATGATGCTGAAAATTCAGCTTTGCATCACAAAAATAAATTATGTTTTAAAATATCTTAACATAGAAAACTTGTTTTAAAATGTAATAATATTTCACAAAAATTTACAGTATCTTTGATCATTTTTTCATTGATTTTACATTGAAATTTTACACTGAATTTTCTCATTTATTTAAGTAAAATGGCTTGTGAATGCTATTTCAAATTGACTTTAAAGGCACAGTTCACCCTTAATGTTTTCCCAAATCCATATGCGTTTTTTTTTCAGTGGAACACAAAAGAAAAATATTCCAGAATGTCCAGTGCTCTTTTCTATAATGTGTACTATGTCTGTTGAGCTGTTGTAAAAAATTACAAAAATACATTTTATGAGGCTATATGGGAAATGAAAAGTCATTACTCACTGGAAATCTTGCTTGCAAACCACATCAATAATGTCAAATGTTCTACCGTATCTCATATTTCTGTTCCATGGAAGAAAGAAACAACATGAGGGTGAGTAAATGACGACAGAAACTTCATTCAGAGGTGTTTCTCTACTATCCTGAAGGTTTTAAAGAAGCCCGGTCTATTAAACAGAATGAATAATACACTAAATACACTCTTCTCGTCCACAGCCTCACAGCAAGAGAAAGAGCGACAGACAGTGAGAGAGAAACAAAGGCTGACACCTCGTTTTCTCCCCTGGAGACAGACATGATCTCTCTTCTCTTCTTACTCGCCGTCTCAGTCACGCACTTCTTTGTCTTTCGTTTATTTACTTCTCCTTGGTTTTCTTGTGCTCTCTTCAACTTTCTTCCTTCTGCATTCCCAACTCCCTCTCCTTTCGTTTTTGTCTTTTTTTGGCTGCGGGCAGAGTGCATTTCCATACATTTCCATTCATTCCATCCTCGGGCGGCCAACTTTCTTCCCTCTTTCTTTATAAAGCATCTCTCTCTCTCCTCATCGCTCTCCTCACGCAGGTTTGATTCCAGCTGTTGATAAAACAATGCTGGCGCGTCTTGGGAGCAGGTGACGCCGCCAATTAGTCCGCAATTACCTGGGTAATTATGCAAACTAGGAGCTCAGAGGAGGGAAGTCTGCGCCGTCTGCGAGCTGTTCTAGGGAACGTGGAGAGCGCAACGCTTTGCCTGACTGTGTGCGCCACCAGGCCAACGTCCTGCTAAAATGTGCTTAATTAGAGCAGAGAGAGACACTTTGTTATGTTCAAACTCACAAATCATCAGGTAACAAACAGATGTTGAACTGAAGGAATAGGAGGAGGCCATTATGATCCGTAGTTAAAGTTGGTGGTTGTGGTCGAGATCACCAGAGTGCTTCATTATCTTTGTCTTGAATATATGACGATATACTGTATAGCATATACAGTGCCTTGCGAAAGTATTCATACCCCTTCATTTTTTCACGTTTTATGTTGCTGCCTTATTTTAAACTGTTTTAAATTACTTTTTTCCCACATCAATCTACACTCCATACACCATATTGACAAAGCAAAAACAGAACTGTCACAACTTCGTAAATTTATTCAAAATAAAAAAAACTGAAATAAGTACATTGCATAAGAATTCATACCCTTAACTAAATATTTAGCTGAAGCATCATTACAGTCTCAAATCTTTTTTGTTTGATGTGACAAGCTTTGCTCATCAGCATTTGGCAATTATCTGCCATTCTTCTCCTCGTCTCTTCATCTCTCAAGCTCTGTCAAGTTGGACGGGGGCAGATGCACATTTTCAGGTTTCTCCAGAAATATTTGATTGGGTTCAAGCTCAGGCTCTGGCTGGGCCACTCAAGGACATTCACAGAGTTGTCTATAAGCCACTCTTGCTGTGTGCTTAGGGTCATTGTCCTTTTGGAAGGTGAACCTTCTGCCCAGTCTGAGGTTCTGAATGCTCTGGACTGGGTTTTCATAAAGGCTATCTCAATATTTAGGTGCATTGAGCTTCTGTTCTACTCTGATGAGTCCCTCAGTCCCTGCCGCTGAAAAACAGCCCCACAGCATGAGGCTGCTGCCACCACACTTTACTTTTGTGATGGTACTCTGCAGGTGATGAGCAGAGCTGGTTTACTTCAAACATGATGTTTGGAGATGAGGTTCATCAGACCAGAGAATCTTGTTTCTCACAGACTGAGGGTCCTTTAGGTGCTTTTTTTTTTTTTGCAAATTCCAAGTGTGTTTTCTTGTGTCTTAACTGAGGAGAGGATTGAGTCTTGCCACGCCGGCATAAAGCCCAGATCGATGGAGTGTTGCAGTGATGTTTGTCCTTCTGTAGGTTTCTCCTATCTCCACATATGATCATGGAGCTCAACTAGAGTGACCATCAGGTTCTTGATCACCACACTAACCAAAGCCCTTCTCCATCAATTGCTCAGTTCGGCCAGGAGGCCAGCTCTAGGAAGAGTCCCCGTCGTTTCAAACTTCTTCCGTTAAGGGTAACAGAGACTACATGCTTCTGTGAACCTTCAATGTTGCAGAAATTTTTTCTGAACTCTCCCCCAGATGTGTGGCTTGACGCAAACCTGTTTCTGAAGTCTACAGGCAGTTCTTTTGACCTCAGGGCTTGGTTTTTGCTCTGATATGCATTATCAGCTGTTAAACTTTTTATTAAGACGTGTGTGCCTCCAAATCATACCCATTCAATTGAATTTGCCACAGGTTAACTTCACTCGAAGTGTAGTAACATCTACAAGCAATATAAATGCTTCTAAGCTAAATTTCAACGGTCCCAGATAAGGGTATGAATACTTATGCAATGGAATCATTTAAGTTTTTTATTTTTAATAAATTTGCAAAGATGTTAAAAACCTATTTTTTTTCTTTACCATTATGGTGTATGGAGTGTAGATTGATGTGGAAAAAAGTAATATAAACCAGTTTAACATAAGGCAGCAACATAACAAAACGTGAAAAAAAAATGAAGGGGTATGAATACTTTCGCAAGGCACTGTAGCTAGTTCTGAAAGACTAGCCAAACCACAGTATGGGTAAATCACAAGACACCTATGAAGAATAATCCATATATATATATAACGCAATTAACGCAGGGGCGGGGCTAGGGTTGACCACCTCTCTCACAACTGCTGTTTCTGTCACTTTTTCTCTTGACAAGAAGTGCATTTATTCAGTCGCAGAACGTCTTTATGACCACATCAAACGAGAGACGTTTCAGACGCGCGCTCCAGCTTCACTTCAGCGCCAGGCGCGAGTCAAACGAGCGTGGAAACTGTACTGCGCTCACAGCAGCGAAATAAACTACGTTTATGCAATGTCATGGTCAGTTAGTCATGAAGTTACCAAAAAGGCGATTAAAGCTGCCTTAAAACTGTGCATGGATGTAATATATTTTATATGAGTCACATTTAAAAACATGTCTCTGAAATGGTTTTCAGAACTGTCCTGGAGCAGTCCATCACTGTCTCCCTCATCTAACACACCCGATTCAACTCGTCAGCTCATTAATAGAGACATGAAGTGGTCAGAAATGGTAAAAAGAGTTGAGAGAAAATATGATGCGTGTCAGATCCGCGTCATGTTCAGCAGCGACAGCTCTTAAAGAAATAACATCCAAAATAACCTAATAATCAGCTGCTGTGATGTCTATTAATCAAAGGACAAAGAAAAAGAAGAAGAAGAAAAAAATAACTTTTATAGCTTTAAGGATTCATCTATATCTAATATAGTATTTAGAGTTTGATAACTTCAATTTAAATTTCTGTATATTTCTGCTGAAGGGCACAGGTAAATATGACATTTATTATAATGGGGTTTATGTGAAGATTGTTTTAAGTTCACTTAAATTAGAAGTTATTTTTTAAGTCTAATAAATGTTGAAACTGATGGGGGGGGGGCAATTTTATAGAGAAATCAATATTGGTATCAGTGATACTGGAAAAAAAGATGCCATTAAACAAATATTAAAAAATGCATTGCCTTTATGTTGTTTGTACATTAATTTGAAGATTGAATGTGGAATTATTGCAATATAAAAGTATATTTAAAAAATTTAATGTTAGGTGGGATTAATCGCGATTAATTTCAGAAAAATGCGATTAGTTAATTTTTTTTAATCGATTGACAGCACTGATATATATATACATATATATCATAATAATAAATGTAATGACCTTTTTCGACCTTCACGTTACAATAATAAGTGGCATTTAGAATTATGGTGACGGTGCTAAAAAGGTTTTTTTTTTAAGTAAAATAAATTTATAAAATTAAAAATTGGAATGAAATATGACCTGGATATGTTCTTGACAGGTTTGGTGAGATTTAGACATCTAATAAAACATGAATCCACTAGCAAATGAACGCAGTGTAGCACTGTTGATTTATTGATTTTCATTACATGTTTGACGATGATGATATATACAGTACTATAGAATTTTGATATCATTTTGATGATATATATATACTACAATTTTTTTTCCAGCAGACTCTTGGTCTGGTGTCATTTCTCGTTCCTAATCATTTTTGGCAGTGTAAGACCCTGGAAGTGAAACAGCAGTCTGGACTACTGGACTAGCTGCTTCATTTCACTCTGGGCAGAAATTCAAGACAGGCTCCTTGGACTCTTTATTGGGCTTACTGAAATCAGACAAAAATGACACCACACCAATTCCATTTTCATATACAAAAGAATATAAAATTGATGGAAATGACAGTAATGGCCAATGACAATTTTTTTTTAAAGTTACCGACATTGATCTGATTAGACAAATATTGTAAGCATTTGATATCAAGTTTATTTTTTTTTTCTAATTCAAACAGTGTATTATTTTTCTATACCAAGTTTCAAAAGTACTATAGTACTATAGAAGTAATCAGTCTTGTCTACTATACTTTAAATTACTGTTTACACTTTTAGAATAGAGCATCGGTATAATTAATTCTCATAAATAATTAAATAAATAGACTAATGTGATTTATATCACCCATATTAAAATGATTTTTTATTATTAATAATATTAACTAACATTATAATACCAAATATTAAATAATACTAATACTAATACTAATACTACTACTACTACTACTACTACTACTACTAATAATAATAATGAATCATAATATTATAAAAATTATAAGTCATATTATTAGTAGCAGTATTATGTTAGTTAATATCATTATATAATTATGAATAAACAAACAAACAAATAAACAAACAAATGTGATTTATAAGACTAATGTAGACTAATGTGATTTATAATATCACTCATAATATTAAAATTAACATTTTATTAGAATATTAATAATATTAACAAATAATAATAATAATAATGATAATAATAATTATTATTAATCATGTCATATTACTAAATTATAAGTCATATTATTAGTAGCAGCAGTATTATGTTAGTTAAAATCATTCTATAATTATTAATAAATAAACAAACTATTTATAAGACTAATGTACACTAAAGTGATTTATAATATCACCAATACTATGAAAATTACTATTTTATTTTAATATTAATAATAATTAAAACATTATAATACTAAATACTGATACTACTACTACTAATAATAATACAAAACATTATTCGTAATTATTTTAATATCATTTATTTTTTTATATTAAAAACGTTCATATAAATATAGGGGTATATATTGGTTTATATATTATTTGTATAAACTTAAATCTATCTAAGACAAGAGCAGACAATGATTTTCTGTTTACTGCATACAAATGCATCTAAACCATATTCTGGGTCCCTAAATGAGCATCCTGGGCTCTAAACTGAGACGACATAAAAACAGCCCACTGTCATGATGACTGGACACTGACAAATAAAAGAACAGCGGGTGATGAGTCACTGGCCGCCAGTGAATCACTTGTCCGTGCTCTTCTCGGGACAATTTTCTCTTCCATATCGTGTCAGAAGACAGTGGGAGTTCAGCTGGCAAAACCTGTTCGTGGATAATCACACGTCTGCTCTACCTGAAGCGTCACTGTTACCAGATTGATGAGAGGCTGCCATGCGGGCTGCCCGCAGTTGACCTACTGACCCCTGAATCAGAGGACTAGCAGAGCAGCACAACCCAATGACTCACAGAGCAGGACGGGTCAACGGAGTAAGATTCGCCATTCCTTCTAACAGCACAGGTTTGTCATTAGACCTGAAGTCAATCAGCGGAAAACATATTTAAGCGGCAAAACAATCTCTGACAAGCAGACATTGCAGCGCAGGGGACCAGGGAGGCTCGTGTACAGATGTGAACGTGTGTTTCTTGTCATGGCTTTTTGGGTGTCATCTTCTGTTGTCTGTGGATTTGAAGGATGCAAATGAATGTGTTTATGCAGGAGGACGAGGGTGGAGTGGGAGAGAGCGAGAACGAGAGAGCAGATAAGTTTTGGATTTGCTATAGTATGGATGTATGTGGCTCTGTTCTGGGTGTTTGAATGGCTTCCCAAGATACTATATGAAGAGAATTCACTAAGAACGGATTGCACTGTCTGTGTTGTTTTAGAGACTGATTAACTAAAGTATGGAAGCCCGTTTCCGGCACTGAATAAAAAAAATAAAGAAAGGTAATTGCAACTTTTTATCTCACAATTCTGACTTTTTTTTGCAATTGTGTGGTAGAAACTCACAGTTCTGACATTTTCTCGCAATTGCGAGTTTATATCTTACAATTTTGACTTTATTTCTCAGAAGTGTGTAAAATAAACATGCAATTGTGGGTTATAAAGTCCAGTTCAAAGGAAAAAATACTATTTTCTTACAATTGAGACTTTTTATCTCACAATTCTGATGTTTTTTTCGCAATTGTGAGTTTACATCTTGCAATTTTGACTTCATGTCTCAGAATTGTGAGGTAGAAATTCGCAGTTCTGATTTTTTTCTCACGATTGAAAAGGAAAAAAGATACTATTTCCGTAGAAATTGTGAGTTTATATCTCACAATTCTGACTTTTTTTTTTTTTTTTTTTGCAATTGTGAGTTTACATTTCGCAGTTGTGAGATATAAACTTGCAACTATGGGTTATAAAGTCCAATTTTGAGAATATTATATTATATTTAATTATATCTCTCAATTCTGACTTTGTAAGTAACAATTGCATGTTATAAAGATATGAACTCGCAAATTATGAGAAGAAAATTCTGAATTGCGAGTTTGTATCTCGTAATTCTGACTTTTTCTCAAAATTGCGAGTTTATATCACACTTCTTGCTTTATAACGTGCAATTACATGTTTGTACAGTATCTCACAATTGCAAGATAAAAGTCAGAATTGTGAGATAAAAAGTCACGATTACCTTTTTCATTTTTTATTGAGTGGCGGAAATAAGCTTCCATACGAAAGAAATTCTACATACTGGCTCTTTAACATGTCAAAAAAGCTCCTCGTGGCAGGTCTGGACACATGCCCAGTTCTAACACTCTTCTCCATCATTTGATTGTTTAGTGAATCCACCCCCATGTGTTTTCAATGTGTGAAGTCCACAAGTCCTCACAACAGAAGAGAACAAAAAACAAACAGTGAGTAGAAAAACAGACAGCGAGAAAATTCTAAAATAAAAGGCAGATATAAACGCCCTTTTCCACTGCACTCCACAGCCAATGTGCAGAAATTAATTGAGTGAAAGAGATCTGCTGTTTAAAGGTGAAATAGGTTACGGGTGGAAGTGAAACAATTGTTTTCTGTTTGCCTGAGGCTGTGTATCTTCCACTCGAGTTCTCTCGCTCCGTTTCTCTCTTTTTCTTCCTGACTGCCCTCACATCGTGTTTAGACACATAAAACGGATAGTTTTGGCCCTAGATGCTGATTGGACAATCCATTAGTGTTAAAATACACATTATAATAGTTCTGAATTCCGTTGCATCCATTGTTGTGGAAGAAAAAAGAGAAATATTGATGATAAATACACATTCATATACATTAATTCGATAAAAAATTTAATAAAATGGTCCATATTACCTAACATTTTTATGTGCTGTGCATCTGTATGCTTATTAAAGCATCACACCATTAGCTTACATGTTAAAGCCTAACTCTATTTCACTCAACTGTGAGTCGAGTCTCCTGTGTGTGTTTTGCATGATAGTTGCTGTCTTTAAAGTGTTCCAAATCTGTCACTCGTGAGTTAAGATGCTCCCTTAGAAGACAGCAGCCTTTTTAGGCAGTAAGGCAGCTCACTAGGTTTTGGAACAGAGCTTAAAATCACAACAGCACAATGCTTTATTGCTTAATACCTCTTGCTCTCTCTCCCTATTTTCTTGTTCTGTCCTCTGGAGACTTTATTTTGCACACTTGCGTGAGCTGCGCATTTTTCCGCTGTGATTTACGCATTGAAAGGCCACTCCGGATTGAGAACGTAATTCTGTTTTTGTGTTTCACGTCAGATGTCTGGCTGAATGAGACAGTATGGTGTGTGTGTTTACGAGCATTTAGTGTGTTTACTTGGACGGGTCTTTTGAGCTCCACGGATCAACCGTACATGTTCGGGAGGGTATTAGCGGCCGCATGCAAGCGTAACCTGCCTGTCATGCCACAAAAAACACAAAGTGAAAAGCCTGAAAAGCGACTCAATTTGCCGCTCTGTAGGAAAGGTTTGTTAGACGCTCTGAATCAAAGAGTCATGTGTTTGTCTAGAAGAAAAACTCTATGGGAACGTATGGACATAAAATCAGAAATTACATATGCTGTGAAATAGTAGTTTTTAAGTAGATTTTTATATGTTTAAAGGAACATGTGAGTGGTGCTTTCCATGCTAAAGCTGGTTCTTGTGTGCTATGCAGCTGCTAAAGTGTTGTGCAATCCAATTCACAAAACAAATGACTCTCATGAGCTGGTTCTTTTAATGAATCAAAAACATACAGCGTGACCAGTCTAATGTGATTCACAAATGACTCTCACGGGCCGACTGTTTTAATCTTTTTAAGGAAACCTCTTTCGTTTGAATCAGTCTGTCAAATCCTTCACTGAATGAAATCAGTGAATCATTCAAAGTGGTTATTGAACCAAAATCTGACACACTTACTGAGCTTTATCACTACATCAGCAATGTCTACTCTATAAAAAAGTTTTGTAGACCATATATTTACTTTTATAATATATGTAAATACATAAATATTATTTAAAATTAAGTAGTCTGTTTTACAAAACAGGTAATTATTTAATTAAATAGAAATATTTGTTTATAAAAATGTAAATATATAGCTACAATTTTATTTTAATTAAGTGATGTCTGTTTTATAAACAACATGTTTTATGGACTTAAGAATATAAAATATTTAACTAAAATATTTAGACTTAAAATATTTAATTACATGAAAAAATATAAATTAGAAAATGATAAATATTTAATTAAATTATATTACATTACAACTAAATTATATACAGTATATACAGTAGTGTTCAACATAACAAAAAACAAATAGAAATATTTGTATATAAATATACATATATGTAAATATATAACTTTAAATATATAACTTTTTGGTATTTTTATTTAAAATTAGTTATTTTATGTTTTATTTTATATTTTATTTTATGCTGTAAACTAAAATCAGAAACAAAATAAAACACAGCCCTTTTTTCTTTAACAACTATAAAGTATAAATGATGCTCATGGTATATAGAAAAGAAATAACTGTATCAGTTGCTCTTCATACATTGAGTCATAGACACACACAGCATTCACAACGAACAGTACACAAACTCAATAAAACACAGACATGGCACACACCACAACATCAATACTGGAAGGCCACACACACACACACACACTTTGAAGGATAAAAGAGCTTGTGGCCACGAGCCAAGAATGATCTCAATGGCTCCTTCAGCCTTTCCAGAAGAGAGGCGTATCGATTGGGTCTCAAGACATCGCCGGTATCAGTGTGTGTGAGTACACACACATATTTATATATAGGTGAATGTGTGTCTGTGTGCAGAGTTTGCATGCATGTAAACCCATCCTCCATCTGGCTCCAAAATGGATTATTCAGCAAGAATATTATATGTAGTCTGAGAAACAAGAGGAAATTCAAAAGAGAGCGGAAGAGAAAACATGACGGGGAGATCACAACAGTCCATCACAGAACACTGACCCTCATTGATTGAATAAAATATTATTTCCCCACCCTCGATTATCCCGGGTGAGTCTGACGTGATTGCATCTTTTTGCTCGGGAAACCACGCTGGCTGCCGTCTGTCTTATCGGTCTTACAGCCAGAGATAGGAGCAGAAAGCACACAAGGCAACTTTATACGTCTCCGACCTCCTGCGCAGCCCGGACCGGAGCCTTGCGTCACGGCTGGGGATTGATGCTATGCTTATTGAACATAACGCCGGACCAAATTGCCTCTCTTGCTTTTTACACTGTGAATAATGCAGGAGCCACGTAGTCCTTCAAGCGCAGATAAATAATCTATGGAAGCTTCCTGTTGGGTTGAAGCAGGCAGGAACGCGGACGCCCATCAAACAGGCCTCACAAAGTCAGCCCACTGACTTCAGATCAATTGTTAGTCAGTAGGGCTGCAGTAGATGATTACTTAAGATGATAATCAAATGATTATTAGAACGGTTAATCGAATAATCGGTGATTATATCACAGATTAATCGGTAGACTTTGATCAGTTAATCACCTTTTGCAATTTGTTAAAATATTTAGTTATACATATTCTATACATAATCACATAGCGTATATAGAGAAAATCAAGTTGTAATTCTAACTGAAAGTTGTCTTTCTTTCTTCAGCTGAAAAGAAAGGTTTTTGAGGAAAACATTCCAGGATTTTTTTCCATATAGTGGACTTCAATGGGAACCAACAGGTTGAAGGTCCAAATTGTAGTTTCAGTGCAGCTTCAAAGGGCTCTACATGATCCCAAATGAGGAATAAGACTTTTGTCTAGCGAAATGATCAGTCATTTTCTTAAAAAAAAACAAAAAAAAAAGTATATACTTTTAACCATAAAGCTCTATCTCTGCGATGCACATGCGTGACTTCACACATTATGTAATCAAGTTACCCGCGGGTAGTTCTTCGTCTGCGTATTTCAGTTCTAAAAGGTATGGTAGGGCGAAAAACTCCATTTCATTTTCTCCTCCAGCTTCAAAATTGTCTGACATTGTTAATTTACCTTTTTTAGTAAAGGGTGTTTGACTTTGCACGTTCGATTTGTAAACAACGAGTCGGTACTTCTGCCTACGTCACCCGTGACCTTTCCAATGTGATTACGTACTGTAATGCTTGAGGTCGAGGAATCCTGGAATGTTTTCCTTAAAAACCTTAATTTCTTTTCGACTGAAGAAAGAAAGACATGAACACCTTGGATGACATGGGGGTGAATAAATTATCAGGAAATTTTTATTTTGGAAATAAACTAATCCTTTAACTGTAGTTTTCTCGCCAATGACATGTTTGTTGTGTGTTTATTTCGTTATTAATAGAAAAGCATGCAGCATATATTTACATATTCATCTAAACGCTGTTCGCGCTGCTTGCATATATCGAACTTCTTTTTACCCCTAACCGAAGAAGGGGAAAAAAACCTCACAGTGAGTATATTTTTTTTTTTGTAAAACTTTCCCACACCCTACTGGTTCAGCTTCGTTTGCACTTTGTAATAAGCGTGTCTTTCTTCTATTGGACTGACTGAATTACAGTCTTGCACTACAATGCCACACTGGTTAAGCCGTGTTATCGCAGGCCCTTATATTAAGTCATATGAGATCAAATGACTATTCGACTATTCAAATTTTTAACGTCGACTAATCGTTTCAGCCCTAACTTTCAGGATAAAAATTCCAGTTTTACATTCAGACTGAATAATTCTTAAGAACAGTGTGAACTGAAGTGAAGCAAGCGCAATTAATATTTATTATTATTAGTTACAGCACTGTTTCTCAAGGCTAGGGATTTGCTTTAGTGTGTATTGCAACACAGACATAAATATGTGAAACTGAGATGCTAAACTGTGCCTTTTCTAAAAGATCAGGTTTATTATAAAGTATGGTTACACTTTATTTGAAGGTGTCCTTGTTACAGTGTAATTATACATTTAAGTACTGAGTAATATTAATTAATTACAAGTACTTACTATATGGTTACAGTTAAGATTAGGGTTTGGCTTAGGGTTACTTGCATGCAATTCTGAATAATTTATTGTTATTATAACAGTAAGTACATGCAATATGTGTAACAAGGACATCTTAAAATAAAGTGTTACCTAAAGTCTGAATCTGAGTCTGAGTCTGTCTGAGCCCGAATTCATTCATAATTGCAGAGTCAGAGTCCAAGTACCCCAACTCTATTAACAGCTAAAGTGCTGAGTAAGACATGAAGTCTAATCTCTGGAGAAATATTGACATCTAACTGAAACCAAGAGCTACATCTCGTCTTACACGAGAGATTTTGTCTTAAAAAAGAAACACGGCAGTGTTTGTGAATTCATTATATCTGTGCAATCACAGAAAACTGTTTCAAGATTAAACAATTTAGGTTTAAGTAGCACAGAAACATTTCTCCAAATTAGTGTCTGCTTTTAGCCCAATCAAATCAAAGTTTGTACAGAATTTAATGTGTTTATGGCAGCACTGCTCTCACACCGCAAAAAAAAAAAAAAAAAACAAGATGTGAAGCAGCACATTAGCCTGAACTGATACCGGCTGAGATAATTTGGGGAAAACGGTTCCTCTTTTCAAGAAACTTTGGCTCCCTGAGCTGGGTGAGATTAGCTTTGACAAATGTACAATATGCTGTTTCATGTCCACAAAAAGCATATGAAAGTCAGCGAGACAGAGTTAGCGAGCGATGGAACTCGATGACAAACATGAGTTGACAGCTTCCAGCACCATTGGCAGCCATCTTTTCTTTTCCCGCTCCGGGAATTCCCAGAAGCTCCAGCAATAATCCATACGCTTTTATTTTTCTGCTCTGTACCTCACAGGCTCTCTCGCTGTTCTCCTCAGAGGCTCCCCCACGATCGTCTTACTCATTCACAAAGTTTCTTTTTGGATTTCTGCCTCTATTTCTTCTCCAGCCTCCACACCAGGGACTCAGGGTTCGATACACCCAGAGATGAGCACAAATACATCAAAATGTATTTAAAATAAAAATACAAAATACTGTGTGGAAAATTGTATTTAAATACAAATACAAAGTACTGTGGGAAAATGTATTTAAATACAAATAGAGTATTTTGTAATTTGAAAATACACAAAATACATTTTAAATTGGCCATCCAGTGAAGTAACACTATTAAGGCCTGTTTACACCAAGAACAATAATTATAAAGATAACTATTTTAGTGTATTCTAAGTATACAATGCAGTTGTGTCATCTGTTACTTTAAATGCTCAAGCTCTTTAAAGCAGAAATGATCCCGATTGGCTGTCAATGTTTTTATCATTCATCATTTTTTGTGCTGTTATGGTTTTAGTTGTGGTGTGCTATCTGCTTTTCACTTAGATGTAGGATGTACTCACACTAGGGGATCTGATCCATGCTTGAGCACGATTGACCCTAAAGTTCAGTTCATTTCACAAGTATGACTGCTCTGTACCGTGTCCAGTGTGGTTCGTTTAACCCAGAGGTTCTCAACCACGTTCCTGGAGGCACCCCAACACTGCACATTTTGCTTGTCTCCTTTGTCTGACACACCCGTTTCAAGTCTGTGAGTCTCTACTAATGAGCAGGTGACCTGAATCAGGTGTGTTTGATTAAGGAGACATGCAAAATGTGCAGTGTTGGGGGTCCTCCAGGAATGTGGTTGAGAACCACTGGTTTAACCATGCCCTGGCCTGCTTGAAGAGGAGGCTTGGGTGTGGTACACATGTAGTTTTTTTTATTATTTATATATTTATTATTAGCATTAGTTATCTTTGTCTTGGGATACAAACACAAAAAGCTGCTTATTACTCATTTATCCATGTTTCTTTATCAGTCTGACGTGTGTCAATAGCTCCTGCCCACTAAAAGCTCCACAGATACATTTGCATACAACGACGATATATAAATGATAGTCACGAATCCTGTCCATGCACTTCTGTTCGTTCACCACCAGAGGTCACCCGCTCACCACATGGACTCTTGCACTACGCTAACTGTTGCACTTCACCACAGACTACAATTCCCATCACCCATTGCACTGACGACACACACACACACAGCTGATTGCACTAATCACACGCTCACCTGATCCTACGCACACACTGAATGCACTGATTACATGCCACTGTTGCCCTGTTGGATATTGTTCGCCGATCGAAGACCCACGCTTGCCCTAGGATTACTCTTTGTCTTGCCTGTGTTATACCTGTTTGCCATTGTTCGACCCTGCCTGTATTCATGACCATGTCTTTGAATAAAACCTTGCAGATGAATCCGCACGTCTCATGTCTCGTTTGCCCTGTAACAGAATACTTGGCCACCCCAGGATCCAGCAGCTTTTCACGCTGACATTGGCCAGGTATGAATATGGCTAGCATATTATTAGCCCTCGAGCAGGGCACGCGATCGCTCGAGGACTATGTGCAAGAGTATTTAGATTTCGCTTATTTCTTTGATCTGCCAGACTGTGTCCTGATAGACTTTTTTTGCGAGGGCATTAATCAACCGTTAAAGTCAAAACTCATTCGAGAGGGACCTCGGGCTTCACTTAGTCAGTTTATTGACTATGCTCTGATATCTGTTGGCTCTGCTTTCACTGTGGGTGTCGCAGAGGATGAACACGATACCGCGTCTGTGCCTGAAATGGCGGCTGCTGAATTCAGTCAGACACAAGCTCCGGGACATTCTAGTTTAATGATCGCTATGCCAGTTATTCGTTCTGCATGTGTAATGGTGGCCGAACCAGAGCACGCTCACGAAATGGCGGCAACAGTGACGCCCGTACCTGTAATGGCAGTTACAGCAGAAATCTGTCAAGTCACAGCAGATCTTCATGAGCCAAGTCAAGTTACAGCTGATCTTCATGAGCCAAGTCAAGTCACAGTTGGTCTTCGTGAGTCAAATCAAATCACAGCTGATCTTCGTGAGTCCAGTCAAGTCACCATTGATCCTCATGAACCCAGTCAAGTCACCGTTGATCTTCCAGAGTCACGTGACGTCACGTCACTGCTGATCGTCTAGAGTCATCTCACGTCACTGCTGATCGTCCAGAGTCACGTCACCGATGATCATCCAGAGTCACGTCACATCACCGCTGATCATCCAGAATCTCGTCACATCACAGCTGTTCATCTAGAGTCTTGTCACCTCTCAGCTGATCATCCAGAGTCATGCCACGTCACCGCTGATCATCCAGAGTCACATCACGTCACTGCTGATCATCCAGAATCTCGTCACGTCTCAGCTGATCATCCAGAGTCACTTCGCGTCACCGCTGATCATCCAGAATCCCGTCACGTCTCAGCTGATCATCCAGAGTCTCGTCACGTCTCAGCTGATCATCCAGAGTCACGTCACATCACCACTGATCTTCCAGAGCCTCGCCATGTCTCGTCTGATCTTCCAGAGCCTCGCCATGTCTCGTCTGATCTTCCAGAGCCTCGCCGTGTCTCGTTTGATCTTCCAGAGCCTCGCTGTGTCTCGTCTGATCTTCCAGAGCCCTGCTGTGTCTCGTTTGATCTTCCAGAGCCCTGCCAAGTCTCATCAGATCTTCCAGAGCCATTTCACGTAATGTCTGCTACCCCAGAGCCACGTCCTGTTGCGGTTGTTGTACCACAACCCTCCACTTTCCTATCAAGGGAACCCGTCATCAAGCGTCAGAGGTTGGCATCCAGCGTGAAGGATCCACCGCTGGTGTCAGCACGCACAGCTGGTATCCCCAAACCTAATCACACTAGTCCTCCTCCATGAACCCTTTCCTCTGTCTGCAGCACTTCCTGTATGGGGGGTTTCTTTATGGTGTATCTGGGTCGCGTACACCACCACCAATCTGCTAGAAGCAGCGGCACCAGCTACAACATCTCCAGAGGTGGCGGCTTACGCTGCGGAACTTCCCGAGGTAGCGGCGTCCGCTGCTGTGCTCCCAGAGGCCATGGTGTCCGCTGCAGTCTCTTCAGAGGTGGCGGCGCAAGCTGCAGAACCTCCCGACATGGCGACACTTGCCTCAGTTCCTTGCATGGTGGTGGCGCCCAGTGATTATCTCTGTGAACTGTCTGTTCCAGCCGAGGAGGCCATTACTGAACTATTGTCCTATCCTGCACTGGTCAAGGTGACCATTTCTGAATCCCCAGTCATGCCTGTCTTGGTTACTGAACTCTTGTCCTGTCCTGAACCGGCCAAGAATGCTGTCTGTGAACCTTCATCCTATCTCAACCCTGCCACAGAGGCTGTCTGTGAACTTTCGTCCAGCCGCGAATCGGCCACGGAGACCGCTTATGAACTTTTCTCCTGTCCTGTTCCGGCCGAGGAGGCTAACTATGAACTCTCAGTCCTGTCTGTCATGGCCAAGGATGTTGTCTACGAACTTCATCTCTGTCCTGTTGCTAATGAATGTACTATATGCCAAGGTAACCCCGTCACGGCCATGGGGGCTGTGAATTAACCTTTTGTCTGCTCCGTTAGCTTTGTCACGACCACAGAGACTTTAAATGAGGATCCTGTATGCTCTAGTAGCCTTGTCACAACCAAAAAGGTCACCTGTGAGCTCTTAACCCTGCCTGTCATGAACCCTGAATCCATAAATGAACTCTACGTTTGCCCCATTACTTCTGTCTTTGCCAAAGAGACCACTGGTGAACTGTCTGTCTATCCTGTACCTGCCAATGCTTTTGGTTTTGAACTGTCTGTCTTATCAGTCTTTACCAACACATCCAGTCTAGAATTGTCTCCCTATTCAGTCTCAACTAATGTATCCGTTTGTGCATTACTTGCCAGTCCTGTTTCAATCAATGAACCTGAATTATCTGTCTGCCTAATTCTGAGTAATGTGTCTGAACTTTGTCAGTCTTGTTTCAGTTACCGATTTTGGTCATGAAATGTCTACCAGTTGCTATGTCATGAATCCTGTCCATGCACTTCTGTTCGTTCACCACCAGAGGTCACCCGCTCACCACATGGACTCTTGCACTTCACCACAGACTACAATTCCCATCACCCATTGCACTGACGACACACACACAGCTGATTGCACTAATCACACACTCACCTGATCCTACGCACACACTGAATGCACTGATTACACGCTTTACTTAAGTTATGGACTTCCTCAGTAGATGGCCGAGTATTGTATCGCGTTAGCTACTCTACGGAGCCCACTTAGTTGCCATAGTCTTGCCTTGCCAGTTTTCTCATGTTTTGATTCTTGCCCTTGTTTCCTGGATTTACCCTTTGCCTTGCCGTTCGGACTCTGTTTGCACCTCGTTTGGATTATTGCCCGTGTACCTGGATTATCTCACTGCCTTGCCATGTTGGATATTGTTTGCCGATCGAAGACCCACGCTTGCCCTAGGATTACTCTTTGTCTTGCCCGTGTTATACCTGTTTGCCATTGTTCGACCCTGCCTGTATTTATGACCATGTCTTTGAATAAAACCCTGCAGATGGATCCGCACGTCTCATGTCTCGTTTGCCCTGTAACAGATATAGAAAAAGTTGAATCGATTTACACTTTATATAATCGCCGACATATAATTGTCATATCACCATAGCAAGCAGTAATGATTAAAGTTTAATGAACACATCTGATTAGCTAGTTGATAAAACCAAAATCTAACAAAAAAAAAACAAAAAAAAAAAAACTAACAAGACTGACTAGTGCTAATGCTATGCATGCCCTTGCTAGTGCTCTTGTTTTACCTGCTGGGACAGGTATGCTTTTTTTCCCTCAAATGCATGATCACCTTGTTTTAATGTTAAAGTCATGCACATAGTAACCATTTCAAGCATTTTGCATGGTTTATACAGAGCAAAACAGCATGTATTTGACTGAAAATCCAGAATCATCAACAAGCTAACTGTAAAGATAGCACTGTGAATGATGATATAGTTTTATTCAAAATTAAATATCTTTAATATCTACGATTTTGGCTTTAACCCTCTGGGGTCGACAAATGCGCTGGCGCATTTTGTGGCATCTTCTCCTGATAACGCCAAAAAGAACTTAAATTACACTTTCAGTTTTGATCATACAGATAAGAGCAATACATCAATCGAATCTGTAAAGGGTCTACTTTAATTTGTATACACTAATAATAACAACAAAACTGTGTTTTTGTAGGATAAAGAAAATAAACAGGGTGCATTCTCTGCCATCTCTGTCACCTCTCTTCACAGACACATAAATAAAACAACCCGAATCTCAACGTAAACGTAAAAAACGTAAAGACAACATAAATATATGTATAGAAAGCTTGAAATGTCTACTTTTAAATTAACCAATTCAAGTCGAAAACAAATAATCTCTTTTTATGTAATCCGTATGAAAGTAAGGAGTGGTCCGGATTCTCCTATATCAACTCATTATAGCTAATGTGATCCTGCCTCCTACTGAGCGCGCTGTTCATATGGAAATGAACTGAGGTGAGCCAGGTAATCATGTACACGCCCCCAAGAAATGGCATAAAACGTCAAGCTTCATCATAGAATTACTTACTTTTTCTGCGTGTTTGCATGACACACTACACGGGTGAAGAAACATTTCGGATGGTTCTGGACAGTGACGAAGAGTTGACTTTCTCCTCAGAAGAAGAACGTGACTCCGATGATGAACGTTTGCATTTTGAAGAACGTCTGGACCCAGCAGAGGATATAATTAACTAAGGTACTGTGAAAAATAAATGCTAATAGTTGTTTAAAACACTTTTTAGGACTGTGAATCCACCACTCTCGCCTTCACCTGCATCTCGCAGCAGGTATTGTTCAGTTGTTGTTACAGATGTTAATTTCATTTAATTACTGTATGGTAAAATGTGTGCTATGTGGTAATTGTGTTCTTTTTTTTTATAAATTAGTACTAGTATCAGTTATCTTCACAATAATGTTAATAATGTAGTTTATTTGTGTAAACAGCATACTTTTTTTCTTTTTCAGATGTGAGAATAACAGTGCAAAAGAACCTGTAGCAAAGAGAGCTAAATCAAATAAGCAGCCCACTCAGTCATGGAAAACAGAGACTGATGTTGACATGGCTCCACAGGCTCTGAGATTCCTGCCCGCACAGGAACCTGGACCACAGCTAAGACCATGTGATGCACACACTCCCATGAGTCTATTCAAAATGTTTTTTTCTGAAACTGCTGTGTCAACTCTGTGTTGAAACACCAATGCTCAGGCTGACAGGGCATGTGCAAAGGGCCATAATTACAAATGGACAGACGTCAGCATCAGTGAGCTGTACTGCTACATTGGGCTACTCTTCTATAAGGCCATGGTGAAGTTGAGGTCCATCAGAGACTACTGGCGGCAGGACAGTCTTTTCTCTGTTCCTTTTCCTGCCACAATCATGTCAAGGGACAGATACCGCACCATTTCATGGAATCTGCACATGAGTCACCCAGATGCAGACCAGGACATTGACAGAAAGAGGGGCACAGCTGAAAATGACCGTCTTTTCAGGGTCAGACCTCTCATAGACATTATCCGGCATGCATGTAAGGCCATCTATCCAAGAAAAAATTTGGCAGTGGATGAAAGAATGGTGGCATGCAAAGCAAACACAGGAATGACTCAGTACATGAAAGCCAAGCCAACCAGGTGGGGCTTCAAGCTGTTTGTTCTTGCGGACTCATCAAATGGATATACTGTAGATTTTGCTTTGTACACAGGAAAAAAACAACTTTCCCACAGGCCATGGACTGTCATATGATGCTGTGACATCTCTGTTAGACCGTACAGTTTTGGGCTCTGGGTACCATGTATACATGGATAATTTTGACACTAGTCCCAAGCTCCTAACAGACTTGTTTGCTTTGAAGTTTGGTGCATGTTGGACTTATAGAGACAACAGGAAGAATTGCCCTCGGAATGCAGCTAACTCACTCACCAAAAAATCTGTGAGGGGCACCATCAGGTGGATTCGAGATGGACATCTTGTGTTTGAGAAATGGATGGACACACGAGAGGTGTCTGTCTGTTCCACCATCCATGCTGCTTATACAGGAGACACTGTGCAGAGGAGGGTGAAAACACAAAATGGATGGAGGACAAAGAGTTTTCCATGTCCTGCACCTGTGACTGCCTACAACCAGCACATGGGGGGCACTGACCTGTCTGATCAGGTTTTACAGTACTACAGTACACAGCACAAAACAATGAAGTGGTACAAAATTTCTACACTTCTTGGACATTGCTGCCACCAATGCTTTTATTATACACAAAGAGCTTTATGGCACCATGAACCACAAGGAGTTTATGGAAGAACTAATTGCAGAGCTCTGTGGTGTGTCACAGAAAATACCACCAAAATGGACCAGTGTTCACCATGTGCCAGTTCCAGGAGTTGAGCAGGCCTCAGATAACACTGCTGGTCGCCGGACCTGTGTTCTTTGCAAAGCAAAGCATGTTAAGAGGCAGGACACTCCTTGGAAATGCCAGGCATGTGATGTTCACTTGTGTGTTCAGCTGAAAAAGAACTGTTTCCTAGAGTGGCACAAAGATGTATCCCAACCAAGGAATAAGACTTTTGTCTAGCGAAATGCAGCCATTCTAATAGCCTTGATTTATTCCTGTTGGTTTAATCTGCGAGTCTCCAGGCGAACGGAACAACTCACATGACGGATGCACATCTGTTACATCTTCGGTCTTATGCTGTTCGGGTGGGGGTGTATGTGTGTCTATGCACAACAGATGTGTGTGTACGTTCAATCATAATGCACACAACAGAGGCTTTATTTGCTAGATGACTTGGGCCGGTGGAATTGGTTTCCACGACAGTGCGCATGCTACGTCACATGTGTCTCACGGAGCCTGTCAAAACAAGAAAAACTAAACTAAACAAAATAATAGGCTTAAATATCACAACTGATGAAAAAACAAAAGCAAATGGCACAGAGCAAATCAGATTAAACAGAGCTATGGGTACAACAGTTTGCCTCACTGCAGGGAAAATTCCATGAGACTGTGATATGAAAATATTCTTTTCCTCTACAAATAATCAAGTAAGTTTTCTTTCTTTTGGTTTTGGGACAAACAACAAAACAAAACAAAAAGGATCACTAAGATTTTTTTTTTGTACTGACATTAATTTCATAATTATTTTTTTAAATATGTATTTTACATTCTTTATGTGAAAAGTTTCCATTAGATTTCAAATATTTTCCCTGTTTTATTGTGAAACAATGTTTTTAAATAAGATTACCATAAATTAATGGCAGTACAACAAATAGTTGTAATATACAATTTAATATAATTTTGTATCATTTAAATACTTTTATACAGTATATATAGAAGAAGAAAGAAATAGACTTATTCTTAATTTTTATTATACAATAAAAATTGTATTTTGAAAAACAATTTCTCATTTTCTTTCTTTTGATTTTGGTATAAAATACAATATTTGTTTAAAAATTTATTTAAATAGGCTTTAGAATTTTCAAATAGATTTCAATTTCATTATACTATGAAAATTATATTCTGAACTATAATTTCTTATTTTCTTTCTTTTGATTTTGGAAAAAAAAAAAAAAAACATGTCCTGGTCATGTTCTTGACAGGTTTAGTGAGATCTGAGATCTGGTGACACACACACACGCGCACACACACACACACACACACACACACACACACACGCACACGCACACGCACACACACACACACACACACACACACAGACAGACACACACACACACATTGAAGATCACATTCCCATTAGCTTCAGTCGCAGCTCCATCATCTTAGTTTCCTTTAATAGTGAAACTACCTAACTACTGCAATTATCCTCTCTGTCACTGTGACTACCGCTCCCACGGCTACTGCCACCATCGCTAGGTAACCAGGGACTCCAATGGATGCTGGTAAACGGCTTAGTTCTTTATCAGAGCAAACAGAGCGAGTGTGGGGATCTAGAGAGCACTTTAATGTGTTTGGTGTCCAGAGGGCAGGAATGGCTTATGATGGAGAGCTCAGGGGCAGGTTTGGGGTTGATTTCTGTCCCTTTATAAGCACTCTGGTGAACTGGTTCCTGACAAGGCTGTTCAAGTACCTTCTGTATATTGCTAGTTTGCAGTCTGAATTAAATGTGAGAAGATAAAAAGACAAATAATACAAAGACAAAGATTGAATTAATTAATCTTTTTGACTGATTCACTAAAAGAAAAGCTCATACAGTGCTAGCAATTTGTTTGTGTAAACAAACTGAAATTACTCTTGTGAGTTAGTTTTCTTAAAGATGACTTATCATGAAAATCTGACTTTTTCCGTGTTTAAGTGCTATAATTAGGTCCCTGCTGGATCTACCAACCCAGAAAACGTGAAAAAGAACAACCCAGTAATTTTTTTTTTTCGGAAAGCCTTTCTCTGCAAGCTTGTGAAAAAAATGAACACCTCAGATTTCGCTCCTCCTGTGATGTAGAAAGGGGATCTTATTATAATATTGCTGCCCCTTAATCTGCAAGTTTCCACCCATGGCACCACCATTGTTTTTGCAAGCAACAATGGTGTGCCAGTTCTAACGCCATAATAAATATAAATATAATAATAATAATAATAATAATATAATAATAATAGTAATAGTAATAATAATTTGTTACATTTATTTAGCACATTTCTGGGTACTTAAAACGCTTTACATGAAAGGGGGGGAATCTCTTCATCCACCACCAGTGTGCAGCATCCACCTGGATGATGCGACAGCAGCCATATTGCGCCAGAACGCCCACCACACACCAGCTTATTGGTGGAGAGGAGACAGAGTAATGAAGCCAATCAGTGTGTGAGGATGATTAGGAGGCCATGATGGTCAGAGGCCAATGGGCAAATTTGGCCAGGATGCCGGGGTTACACCCCTACTCTTTTTCGAAGGATATCTTGGGATTTTTAATGACCACAGAGAGTCAGGACCTCGGTTTAACGTCTCATCCGAAGGACGGTGCTTTTTACAGTATAGCGTCTCCGTCACTATACTGGGCCGTTAGGACCCACACAGACCACAGGGTGAGCACACCCTTCTGGCCTTACTAACACCTCTTCCAGCAGCAACCTAGTTTTCCCAGGAGGTCTCTCATCCAGGTACTGACCAGGCTCAACCCTGCTTAGCTTCAGTGGGCAATCCAGGCTGCAGGGTGATATGGCCATGGCGAAAGTTCACGCAAAGCATGTTAACTGCTCTGTCTTTGGCTGACGAAAACATACCTGTGGGAACATTTTCGCAAGATGTGAAATAAGCACCAATAATACATATCACTGCAGTTTCCAACAGAAATGAACACTAGAGGCGGTAAAACTAGAGGCGAGTACTTGTAATCGATTTTGTACACAGTTATGATTACAGCGCCATATGTTTCACTTTCTGGACTTAGCAAGCTTGCTTGGTAGCTCAGCCAGCACGGAATTAGACTTATGATGCAGAATCCTTGGGTACGAATCCCGTCAAAAACATGACTCACATTGAAAGAGCTGAAAGACGAGAAATCAAAAAACGAGCTAAAATGGCATGCTTACGATTCCGTTTTTACGTCACATTCGGTTTTGTTCATACTTTTGGGTAGGTTTAGGTGTAGTGCAGATGGAATGTTATTTTAAAACATCACAGAGCATTAGACTTATAGTGCCACTCAACGGACATTTCAAGTCAGAACTGTGGTGACGCCTACAAAACCAACGTCACCTAAAATGTACCATACATACTTTCATCTGTTCCAGGGAAAAAAATGAACACTCTTTTAGTGCCACTCAGTGGTCATTTCACATATGTCACGAAACATACATAGTGGTACGTATTTCGCATCTTGCGAAAAAGTTCCCACAGGTACGTTTTCATCATGATATCAGGTTGCTATTTAGAGTCCCAGCCACAGAGGAGACAAGAGAGCAGTGGATTTATTGATTTATTTACTGTATATTACACTGCTGCCATAAAGATCTAATATAAACGTACATTTCTTCCCCAGCTGTTTACCTTCACAGACATAACCGACTGTTTTTGTAACTCGTGTGTTTTTAACATAAACTTCTGTGTGTTTGACAGTATAAGTGCAATAAGACATGAAAGAGAACTTAGTTTAGTACTCACATGCCATGTGACAGACGCTTTCTGTGTGCGTGTTTCGGATGTGTGCTCTCAGAAAACCGTATATCAGAAATTTAAATGAATATGGTTTAAAACACATAATTTCAGCATGACAGACATGATAATCAAAACCAATCAGATGTATTTTAGCAGAGTATCTGACGGATATCTAACGGTGTTACGTAATTTAATTACAAAATAAATGTAACTGTAATCAGTTACAGTTACTAAGAAAAACTGTGTAATTAAATTACAGTTACTTATGAAAATGTTAACGATTACAAAGGGGGTTACATTTGAATATTTACACACACCCACATACAGATTTAACTGATTTCTTTCCCAAATCGCACTGACTCTAAAATATGAGACATACCGTAACCACCCTATGATTTCTGCGATGCGGAAAACACGGACTAATCCAGTCATAAAAACGGAATTCCTATAACGCGGAATGTCACGAAATATGCCACATTTTGGATAAATAAATCAAAAGTATACTGACTATTCAAGTCAGTACACTTGAATCAAAACACGATGTGGACTAGTGTCTGTGAATATTAAGCCACAAAAAGACAATATAGGCTATATATGAATCCTGCACGTTCTGCGTGTCTCTGTGGAAATCAGGCATGGACTGGCCATCGGGAGAACCGGGATAATTCCCGCTAGCCTGACAGGCGATTTGGCCCGCTTTTTTTTTATTTTTATATTATTATTATTATTATTATTATATAATTGCCTGCAGAATGTATTAAAGTTTATTTCCGAATTCACCATTCGATAATAAATCTCTAATAAATCATGAATCAGTAAGTCATGACTGATGTAGCATTTGGACCAATCAGACACGCAATTATTTGTTATATTTAACAAATAATCTCTAATGCTCCCCTCACCCAACCAAAGGGCAAACTATGAGGGTCTGTGGACCCTTCCCCCGAAATGCATCTAACACCTCAAAAGGCAGAACAGGCCTCTGGTTCCATGACAACCAATCTGATAACACTAGTTTTATTGCTCAAAGGAATGCAGGCAGAGCAACACTCACTCCATTTCCCCTTAGGAAAGACACATAATGCCCATACAATGGACTCTTCTCTAATTAATTCATAAGAAAACCTTTCTTTGAATGAACACACAGGTCATTGTTTATATTGTTACTGTTCTTGTACATTGTCTTTTGTATTGTATACTGTTTTATGCATGCTTATGTTAGAACCACTCGTTCGCATAACCTTAACTATACCATGTTTGGTCTCCATGAATTCGTCTTCGGATGATCTAATTGAGAGTGTATATTAAATGTTTATACCAATGCAACATATTAGTGTTCTAAGAAGCTTTAGTAGTTTTTGCATCAACCCCAGTTGAATCATAATATGCAAAATACCATGGTCTAGGACAAAGAGTCGTAAACTTTCCCTCCAAAAGTGAAAGCCACCATTGGCTCTTTGACCCCCCAGGGGTGTGACCTCTATAGGGTTTAAAAGGCCTCACTTCAGTGACCCGCCTTGCTTTTTAGTCTCTTCACTCGTCTCTCATCCTCTTTCCATCCTCTGGTTGTTAAGTCCCAGGTGCAGCGCTACTGCGCCTGGCAGGCCTCGACAGTCAGTCTGCGGTTCTTTCAGATGCTGAGAAGATGAGGATGTGAGCTCTTCTGGACCATTAAGTTTTTTCGCCAGGCTTTTGGCCTTGTCTTTTCACTCAACCAAAGATCCTCGGATCTCAGCAGATGTTTCTCTTAGCTCTTTTTCACTTTCCACCTGGTAAGAAACTCCCAATCACCACCGAGTCAAAATAACATCTTTTGGAGTTCATCACCCTTCAAACCCGGAAGAACTTGAAGAACTCCAACACCACCAAACCTTCAAACCATCAAAACTTTCATCCGAGACTGCATCCGGACACTTGTTCAACGACCAAGGCAATGCAAGTATTGTACATTTAACTAAACGAAACAGAGGTTTAGTATAAGCTATAGACCCCGTTATAAACGGCGCAGATTGTTTTACTCATGTGGTTAACTGACTCTTTTCATAGTTTCATTCTCTGGTTTTCCTGATGGTTTCATCCATCAAGTCTCATTTGCTCTTTCCCATGTATGTGTATGTATGTTTGTTTGTTTGTTTGTTAGACTAGTTTGTGTTGGTGTTTAGTTAATAAAACTCTTGTGCACAAATTACATGAGTTTCTGAGTCTGCCTTGCAAATTAATGTCCCTTTACGATTCCGATCCTTGCTACATGCTCTAATGCATTAATACTTTAGGAAAATATTTTCTGTGGCCACGAAAATATCCTTTCCTAGAGTTGATATGAACTTACACTGAATGTTCACTGGACGAACAGATTAGTTGATGGCAATTTAATTCTGCTACAGTTACTACTGGCAGTTGATATAAATAATTGTAATTAATCATAATTAATTGTAATTATTTATATACATTTCCCTTTTAAGCTAATTTGCTACACTGACAACGATCGGCTTGCGTGCACTCTGTGTCTCCGCCAAATGGTTTCGATCAGAGTAATCAATGTGAGAGAATTGAGAATGGAGTGGACTGTGGAAGCACCCAGGAGGAGCAGAGAAGCAAACCTACTGTTCAGGATTTCAAGTGCAGGTCAGATTCATGTGTAAATATGCTATTGTAGTTTTGTCTTGTTTACTTAGTTAAGCAGCAGCCTATTAGAGCAGCTTATTAGATAACCATATTTGGGTTCATGAATATGCTTTTATTTTATTTTTTAAATTAACTTTTTTTTTGAAGCATTGTTAGATGCAGTGTTTCCTGTAGTTATGCGAAGATTTGGTTTCAAAAACAGTATTAGTAAGCTATTTCTGATTTTAAATCTGCATTGAACTTCAGATCAATCTCAAAGTAAAAGGCGGTACTAAAGTCTGATATTGTGGTGAATGTGTTCAATTATTATCATCTTAATTCAAGTGATGAAGGAGTTTGAAAGTCTGACAGTAATCAGTGTTGAGCACATACTGTAAGGTTAACCCTGCATGGTGTTAATGTTTGGAAATGATTATTAGTTGAAAACATTCATTAGAAATTTAGAAAAGTAATCAAAAAGTAATCAAAAGTAATCAGTCACATTACTTTTATAAAGTAATTGAAAAAGTTACACTACTATTACATTTTAAATAGAGTAACTTGTTATCTGTAACCTATTACATTTTCAAAGTAACCTTCCCAACAGGGGATATAATAAATGATCTGTGGGGTATTTTGAGCTGCAACTTCACAGACACATTCTGGGGACACCTGAGACTTATATTACATATTGTACAAAGGGGCATAATAGGTCTCCTTTAATAAATCAGTGAATCTTTTGATGATAAGAGTCATTTGTTTGTTGCTCATATAGTCTTAAAGGAACTGTAATAAAAACATGCTTTTTAAATCTAAGGGTCAGAAAGAGTTTTTTTTTTTTCAAGAAAAGATTGACTAACACAAGGAGGAAAATATGCTACAAATTGAATAATATTTCCCATTTAGAAACTGCAGAGATGCCCTGCAGAGCTTTTTCATTTGAACTTTATCTCTCTCTCTCAAGCCTTTGGGTATTTGTGTCATTGTGCCAAAATCCCCTCAGTGGATGAGTGTTTCCGCTTGTTACATTAAGCCAAAATAAAACACATTTGAATCTGATTTAAGTCCTAATGTATGCTAATGTATCCTACTTCGCTTGATTGGATTGAGAAATAAGAAATGTGCTTATTAGTTGAGCACACACACAAACGGTCTGAAATATCTGTATGGCAAAACAAAATTAAATGCAGATTTTCAAAGGGCCGAATCTCTGGGAATAGTTCTGTTTTAGGATTTTACATCCTAATATATGTAATTATATTTCCAGCAAACCGGAAAACAAACTAAAAGACTCGCCACCGTTGCCCTTTTAGCCTAGTGCAGGTGAAACGATCATCAGACAGAATGTCGTTGTTCATTCAGACCTACCGTCCCTCCAGACAGAAACATCTTGTATGATTATTGATTCAACATCAGCTGTCCACCCATTTTCTACCGTGTTTTCAACATGTCAAACAAATTTGGAGGAATGATCCGCATTGAAAAATACCCCGAGGGATGTTCTATAGTGGAGTCTGCCATCGGCACCACACATAATACTTTTCACAGACGGACAAATACACATTTCATGCCTGTCATATTTCCTTAGCTTGTGTTGTACTAAATGGTAGAATTGTGTTATACAAGCATTACATCTGCCTGAAAATTATGTTTTGAAGAGACTGTTCACTTAAAAGATCATTCTGTCATAATTTACTTATTTTCATGAATGTTTGAGCTGACATGAAGGTATTTTCACGTTGATCTTTTCAAAACAACAAAAACATACTTTGAGACATTCAAGCTCCAAAATGGACCAAAAAAGCAGATATAAAGAAAATGGAATTTGGCTATTTTAAAAAGGGGGCGGGGCTGCTCGATATGTCCCGCCCTGTCCTCCTGTTTCAGTTGAAATGACGTCACCACATATAATAATGCTGCGTGTTTCAAGGCACTTCAGGGGACCTTTAAAGAACTGCTCATTAGAGCAAATTGTTTGCACAAAACATTCAAATATGGGACTCATATGAGCTGCTTCCGTGAATCTTTTGAATCTCAGTGCCTCTTGTTGACTAACTCATTAAAAGAACCAGCCCATAAGAGTCATTTGTTTGTACAAACAGGTAAACAATTGACTCCTACGAGCTGGTTGTGTTAATGAATCAGTGAATCATTTTGGCGGCTTCATTAAAAAGAACCAGCTCTTTTTTAATTTGTATTTTAGAAGTATAATACCTGCCTGGAAATTACATTTTAAAAGGACTGTTCATTCCAAATATTTAGAAAGTTGCTGCTCTGTTCAATACAACTAAAGTATATAGTGACCAAGGGCATTAAAGCTCCAAAAATGGACAAAAGTACCATAAAAGAAGTTGTTTTTAATGATTCATTAAAAGAACCAACTAATAAGAGCTATTTGTTTGTACAAGCATTCAAACATGGGACTCATATGAGCTGGCACCTTTAGTGAACCGTTCACTGAATCATTTTGACTAATTTATTAAAAGCAAATGACAACTTGTGAGCTGGTTCAATTAATGAATCAATGACTCTTGATGACTGAATCAAGAAAGATGCTGCTCTTTTCAAAACAACAAAAGAGGCATTCAAGCTCCAAAACGGACAAAATAAGTACCATAAAAGAACTTTTTTGTATGATTCTTTAAAAGAACCAACTCAAGAGTAATTTGTTTGTACAAGCATTTAAACAAATGGCTCTTATAAGCTGGTTCCACTAATGATTCAGTGACTCTTGTTTTAATGACTCTTGTCCAATTCATTAAAAGAGCCAGTTCATTTTTATTTTGTATTAGTACTACATCTGCCTGAAAATGCCATTTTAAAGGGATTGTTGACTTAAAATGATAATTCTGTCATGTTTACTCACCCTTAACAATAAATTAGCTCTCTTCAATACAACAAGGGCATTTAAGCTCCAAAAAAGCACTATAAAAGTAATCCATACAACTTGTGCGCTTTTAAAAGACTCTAATATAGAATATAACATACGTTTGACATGAACAAGATTTATAATGCTTTTATGCTACTTTTTGACTTTGACATAAACAGAACTGTAATCTTTGCATAATCTATCCCTGTAAAGGCTACATATGCCAGCAATGTTTTACACTAAATATTGTCTCCGTCTCTAACTGGCCTCATAAAGCACAGTTAGATCAGGGCACATGGCTCAGGTGAACGACTCGGGTAGGTAGAACGTCAGAGGAGACCGGCGAGGCCCGCACTCATCCGTGCATTCGTTCTATCACGCCGCTAAATCGGCAATGTGCTGACATTTCTCTTCATTAGAGGCAGTGAGCAGGAACGCAGGGACCGGAGACATGCTTCATTACGGTTCTTCATTTAAAGGGGCCACGCCTGAGTTGACACATTAGAGTCATCCGCACAGGGACGCGCCGCGCCATGGCCAGTGAAGGGGGGGGGGGTTCATATCTTAGAAAGGTCATGTGCAATGGACATACACACACAAACACATCCTCACTTACACACGTGAAAAACAGATACCAGTTTTCTCGTATTTGGGAAACCTGTTTGAAACAATTATTGTACTTCCAATCAATCTGATGACACTAAAGCCAGATGCACACAAAAGCCTCAAGGTTTTGACAGTTATCTGTGAGGTTTCCTGATGGAGAGAGACTGTGATTGTATCATGTTACTAATAGCGAACAGCCTCTCACCTCGACTCCCTGCACTTTGAGCTTCATGTGATCCTCCCGCGTGGTTTTCCCATCTTTCCTCTTCTTCCAGCAGTAGCCATCCTTTCTGTACTTCACCTTCTTCCTGTTGTAGAGGATCATAGACCCATTCTGCGGCCTGAGACAGAGAGAAAGAGAGAGTTTAGATGACACAGCTATCAGGAGGTGGATTTATTTTAGCACACACACATAAGGCTCTGAGGAAAAACACATGCTTTAATAGCAGTGATTTTGAAACTTTTTTTTTAAAGGCAAATAAGGTATGTACACAGGAGAGTAAAACTAAATGAGACAATGTTTTTAAAAGACTGGCTGATTTCAAAGATTGCTCTTTAAGTACACAGTATTTACTAAAACACAAAATATATAAATAAATTAATAGAAATGGGAATGAAATTAAAACTAATAAATATTATATACATAAATAATAAATAAAAATAAAACAAAATTACATATTTTTTAACCCTTTATTCTGCATTTATGTATAATTAAAAAGGCATTTAAAAGACATAATTTTGTATTATTTTTAGATTCTTAAAAAATATTTTTGATCAGTAAGATTTTAATGTTTTTTAAAGAAGTCTCTTCTGCTCGCCAAGCCTGCGTTTATTTGATCCAAAGTACAGCAAAAACAGTAAAATTTTGAAATATTTTTACTGTTTAAAATAACTGTTTTCTATTTGAATATGTTTTAAAATTTAATTTACTCCTGTGATCAAAGCTACATTTTCAGCATCATTACTCCAGTCTTCAGTGTCACATGGTCCTTCAGAAATCAGTCTAATATGCTGATTTGCTGTTCAAGAAACATTTATTACTATTATAATAATAATAATAATAATAATAATAATAATAATAATTATTATTATTATTATTATTATTATTATTACTATTATTATTATTATTATTATTATCATCAATATTTAAAACAGCTGAGTACATTTTTTTAGGATTATACACTATATCATTCAAAAGCTTGGAGTCAGTATAATTTTTATTTTTTATTTTTTTTGGGGGGGGGGTTAAAGTAATTAATACTTTTATTTAGCAAGGATGCTTTAAATTGATCAAAGTGATGATAAAGTCATTTATGTTACAAAGGATTTCTATTTCAGATAAATGCTGTTCTTCTGAATTTTCTATTCATCAAAGAAAGCTGAAAAAATTCTACTCAGCTGTTTTCAACATAATAATAATAATAATAATAATAATAATAATAATAATAATAAATGTCTTTTGAGCAGCAAATCAGAATATTAGAATGATTTCTGAAGGATCATGTGACTGGAGTAATGATGCTACAAATTCAGCTTTGAAATCACAGGAATAAATTACATTTTAAAATATATATTCAAATAGAAAACAGTTATTTTAAATAGTAAATTAAAGCAAATTAAAAAAAAAAAAAAAAATATATATATATATATATATATATATATATATATATATATATATATATATATATATATTTCAAATAACAGTCAAACCTCAACTGCTTTCTCTTAAGTTAGTAGCACTGGAATGTTTTAGAGCATAGCGCATTCAGAGTAAACCAACCTCCTTCAATTTATAGACCCATGAGTGCAGAAAGGATTTCCCCCAAAATAATTCATAATTCCAGTAATAATAAAACACTTTAACACACCAATGACTCGAGCCTCTATCGCTCAGAGCTGATGTGAGGAACGTACAGCTCATTATTATCATAACGCTACCGTAGATGGAGTAAAACACGTTAGCTTGACGGAGTGCCTTCCAGACCGCAGCGGTAGCAGGATTAATATCACATTGAGGCCCTTTATGTGGACCGTCCGTTCCCATTTATACTGGAGGTTTATTGCCGGCTCTGCGTTTGTAGAGAATTCTTCTCTGCCCACTTCTTGGTTTGACACACAAACAATTGGTCTTGAGACTGTATTTAATGGGAATTGGTTTGATGACTGTTTATAGGTTCTGTCATGTGCATTGGCTGGCTGTGCTCATTTTTCACCGGTGACGACTGATGCCATGGGAATGTTTCCTGGGTGCCGTTTGCCAAAACCAATGTGGAAGGCAGAAGTGCCCTGCCATCACATGCCATGTAGCCTCATAAACCATCAGAAAAAAAATGTGTGGAAGAGATGCACGTGATCTTTGCTTTATAGTTAGTTTGGATTTTTTGATTTTTATTTTTTTTATTAATAAAACAGTACGACAGGGACGGGAAATCAGAATAAGTCAAACTGCATTTCCTGTACAAGGACCAAGACTCAACGTATATGGAGCATTTGTGATATTCAGCACTTAAGAACACAAATGAAAAAAAAAAAAAATACTATTATTATTTATATTATTTTATTAATTTTGATTAAAGCATTATATATTTTTTTCTTTAATTAATTAATTAATTAATTAATTTTTGTTTGTTTGTTTTTTTTCTTCTGATTTTTTTGTGAAATATGCCATGAGAATGTTTCCAACAGATTCTCCCACACAGTAAGTGATTATAATTTCTCTTAACAGTGGAAATTCAAAGAAATATGTTTCCCCATTAAGACACAGGTGAGCATTTTGTATCGAACACTTCTCAGAATGCTTAATATTTTAACAGGACTATTTATCGTGAGTGTGTTCAAGCCATTTGCTCGGCTCCTTCTCCTCGGGACCTTTGCGTAAGCCATTTTCTTTTTTAATTGAAGGCAGTTTGTTCCAGAAAAAAATGAAACACTTTAACAGGGGAATGTGAGGTGGGCCCGGAGCATATTTCTGAAAAACAGCCGGAACAAGAGCTCTCTTCTGAGTCCTCTTTCTCTCTCCTTCTCTGTGTACTTAGGCGATCCAATTAATATTATCAGAATTATACATATTTATACATGGAGAGCAGGGCAAAAGGAAAGCTAACCGTTCTGTTATCACACTCGGATGACAGGACGCCTCTTCTGTTTCTTAATGTACCAGACAGAAATGGAAAATACGGGCAGGGAAGAAATGTTCTTAAAAGGACGCGGTCGGGAATACTGTCTTATTCAAAGGGCGGCACATGTTTGATTAAACACAGGCAGTCGATATGACCGTGTAGGACTTCAGCAGAGCTTTAGATATCTGTATAATGAATAATAAATGGGATTGTAATGCTTTAGAATGTATTCATAATACATCAAACCTGTAGTAGTCGCACTTGAGTGCTGACGTGTTTTAGAAGGATATTATAATGCAATCACGGAATAACTTTGCGGGCCACCCTAATTCACACAGCAGGTGATTTTTTTAAAGACACCAATTATAATACAATATCAAAGGGTGAAAATGCACAGCTGCACGTATAGACGCGGTGTTCTGGCAACATGTTAGATTTTCCTCTAGCAACCTGGGAAATGTTCAGGAAAGTTAGAAAGTGTCTTCTCGGCACAGGTTTCTAAATTATTCATTTTTATTTTGCTCATACACGTAAATAAAACTGTGCTGTGGTGGTGAGAGAGCTTTCTGTTGAAGCTCGTTTACACCTGAAAGACACTATGGAAATAGCAGCATAATTATAATAGTAAACGCAAAAAGCGAGACACAGCGCTTCAGTTATGAATGGGATGTACCAACATTTGCGCAAAGTGATCTCTTGTGGTATCAGTGTTGTGATGCAACAGTCAATACAAACAAATACTGACTACTAAATACTCAATACTGTGCAGTATATTTTGTATACTGCCATTTTTTTTTTTTAGAAAACCTAATTAAAAAAAAAGATACTTATGCAACGATAAATGTTTTCAACAGTATGCTACCCTATTGACAAATAAACAAGAAGTAACTCAATTTCATTACCTTTCAGCTCACATCTCAGATATAAATATGCATATTTTGCCTTTTCAATCCAATTTTGCATAAAAATGTCTTAAGTCTTGGCAACCCAAATTAAAAAAAAAAAAAAAAAAATGAATGTATTTTAAGAATGAGTATTTTGCATTTTTATCCAATTTTGTGTAAAATGTCTTGGGTCTTGGCAACCCAATTAAATAAGTCAAAAATACTTTATTTTTTAAAATGTCACACTATAAATTAATCACAATGTCAAGCACACTGCACTGTGGGGCACATATTAAACATGTATGAAATATGTGGTATGTTGTATATTCCACATTTTAGCCAAAGTAGAAGTTTTCTTTTTTTAATTTATTGGCCTTTTAACCTACCATAAGTCATCAACAAATATTATTTACTAAATAATGAAAAAAAAAACAAAAAAACAAACAAAAAAAAAGATATAATTAATTACACTACTGACACATAACCAAAAAGTCACTAAATTTAATCTAACAAGTGGCATCCGGTTCTGATATCAAAAATTAAATACAATTTCTGTAAGAATGTTTCGCAACCCAATCATACAGTATAATCAAACAAATAAATTAATAAAAAAAATACTGAAAATGTATTTTAGTGCTAGCATGAATAATACTATTTTTGTTTAATTTATGGATCTTATAATTAAATTTAAGCATGCAACCATATAAACATGGCCAAATATAGGTTAAAAGATCCATAACTACAATGAAGAAGTGCAACTGTTGCATTGCACACACACATACACACAAAAAAAAAAAAAACTCCAGCCACGTCTTATCCGAACATCACAACGCTTGACTCGACCACCAGAGCATCTGATACCTGTTAACAGACAGAGGCTCCTGGTGTGTGTACAGTCATGTTGGCATTTAGCCACCTAAAAGACTGGTATTCCATATGGCACAGGAGCTGAGCTGTTTATCCTTGCAGGAGTCCTGCCTCTCTCCGCCTGTTTTCATATCTCCTCACCTTGCCTGTTGATTTAATAAGCGATAACAGAGGTGGCAGGCGGTAACAAATCACCCCCCATGTATTCTCCCACCTGCACACCCCTCAATGTCAGCAATCACACTCATCAATCAATCACCTCATTACCGTGGTGGCAGGACTGCGGCACACGCCGAACTCAAAAACACATGCGGACGGGCACATGCGCCGTTGGTGCACTGCTATTGGATGCGATCTAATGTAATTGTGGGCCTGATTGAACAGAATTTGATTTCTGGTGTTGAGGGTGTTTCTGGAGACAAGATTCCATCAGTGTTCAAGCGTCTTATCGAGATGCGTTGCTAATCGCAGCCTCTGATGGCAGTGAAGTATGGTTGTGGCAGATTCAGAACTGAACCGAGAATGCGTTTTAAAAACCAACTTAAAGCCTGAATTTGAATTCAGTTTGAATTGAGGAAGCAAAGAGAATGCAGAATTGCAATTCCGATTTGACTATAAAGAATTAGAATTAAAATGAAGTTTATACTGTATATTTAATCATAAATAAATTATCATTTGCAGATCAGTGCAGAAGAACACTTAATTTCCCAGAATACAGTTATTTTGGTGTCTGACCTTATTGAATATGAATTTGAAGGAGTTTCCTTTTCAGATGCAAAATTTATGGGAGGAGAGTATTAAAATAAATCATGCAACGTGATTTACTAACGTTTGCACTCGTCAAATTACTGGTATTTGCGCCATTGTTTAACGCCCAAAAAAGCATGTCTTAAACTATTTTGCGTTTGAAATGGCTGCCATTATTGTTGCTAGGAGGAGGCACAGCAGAGAACAGAGAGCGCATGGTAGAAGGGAGAGGATTTTTTCCACACTTATTAATTTATTTGGAAAACCAGAAGAACACATTATCCAAACAAATCGTTTGCTAAGCCATGCTATTTTTTTAATTTGCTTCAGGTAATAAAATATGACTTGGAACCCTCGACTAGGAGCCACACAATACCAGGTCTATCAAAACTTCTTACAACCCTTCATTTTTTGGCCTCCGGTTCTGTGTCACGTACTGTGGCTTCTTTATGTCTTTATTCGCGACTACTCTAATTTGAGCTGCATTTGGTATATTGCATTGGTCGATATGTAAATGAGATGTTGCGTCTGTGTTCTATAATTTGCGCATTATTAGAAAATCACCCACAGAAATTTCCATGCCCATTGGCGCTGTTTTGGAATTGGGCTCTCGCGCTAATTTGCACTGTTTAGTAAAACTTGCCCTATGTTAACCATTGGAAAGACTGAATTTTCCTCAAACAGGAGCCTTAAACAATGACTAAATAGCTAATTTTTTTTAGGTAAAATGAACCATAAAGATGTGACGCAAACAAATTTACGAGCAATTCAATTCAAAAATGGTGTAGAAACAATTTTCACTCTGAAATTGCTAGTAGATTTCACAAACAACTACAAAAAAACAACAAGTAACACACTGAAGTGTGTTGAAGTACAAAAACTGAAATAGTATTTTCTTGAAAAATGTACTCCAAGACTAATTCTTGGCACTACATCTGTAGTCTCCACTATATCCCATCGCACAGTATCGGACATGAGTTTGATCCTTTTGTCACGCTCGGCATTACAGAACACTGATCCCATCCACACCTGGCACTTCGGTCGGTTCGGCTCCTTCTTCGGTTGGCTAAAACAGACGGGGTCGGGACAGTGATGGGTGGAGGGCTTCGTCTACGTCTGATTGCCTCCAAACAAGAAAACTGATGTCCCTACATGGCTTATCGGAATGGTGGAGCCCGAGGACAGCTTGAAAGGGTATAAATAAAGGCCTGTCTGTCTTCAGCAGCCCACAAGTGGATTAGAAATTGGGTGTTTGTGTTTGTAAGTCTGGCGGGGCCAGTGGGATAAGGAGGGGGTCGAGTCTGTTGCCTTATCTCCAAAAAGCAGAGAGCACCAGGCTGCCCGGGATCAATAAGGCGACCACAGGCAACAAGCGCTAACCTTAAAATGCACAACACCCCCAGACCGAGCAACCCCAGCGAGCATTTGGTCAGAGTGAGTTTTCCAAAGGGCATGGAAAGGCCACAGCATTCATGGCTGAATAATTGCATACAGGAGTTGCGGCATACGATGGGCTTCCCGATCATCTCGTTTTCAGGCTTTCCCTCTGGGGGTTGGAGGTTATCAATGGTGGTGGCATTTGGAGCTGTGGTGTGAACAGTAATGGAAAGACGGCACTGAGTTTCGGCCCTCTGGGAAAATCGCATTGAGGCTTCTGCATTGTGTTAACTGGATGAGTGTGAAAAGGGTAAAGCCACGGAAGCTATTAAACCTAATTAAATCATTACTCGAAACATTACACTGCGTATGTTGGAGATGTTTTTAAACTGTTTTCTTTGCCCTCAGGTTCCAATATACTCCATGGGGAAAAAAAAAAAACAATGTCCAACATTGATGTAAACAAGATTTGCATTTCCAGAAAGTGGGGGGGTCAGTTCTGCGTAAATTAAGGCCACATTAGAGCCGCTTTGCTGTTGACACAAGGGTTGCAAAATTTAGAACTTAAAGGGAATTGACTGCAAAACAGAAAATTAAATTGGATTTGAAATGACAGGAAGAGGTGGATGGATGGATGGATGGATGGAACAAACAATGGATGGACGTATGGATAGATAGAACAAGCGATACATAGAACAATGGATGGATGGATGGGTGGGTGGATATAATAGATGGATGGATGAGAAAACAAATGATACATAGAACAATGGATGGATGAATAGAACAAATGATACATAGAAGTAGATATAATAGATATAATAATGGATGGACAGACAGATAAAATGAATGAATGAATGAATGAATGAATGAATGAATGAATGATGGATGGATGGATGGATGGATGGATGGATGGATGGATGGATGGATGGAACAAACGATGGATGGATAGATGGATAGATATATCAAACAATACATAGAATGATGGATGGATGGGTAGATAAAACAAACGATACAGAATGATGGATGGATGGATGGATGGAATGATAGATAGAACAATCAATAGATAGAATGATGGATAGATAGATAAAACAAACAAACAAACAAACTATAGATAGATAGATAGATAGATAGATAGATAGATAGATAGATAAAATGATCTACACAAGAAACGTTCAATAGAATCAAAATGTTTGAGGAACAACAGTTTATATCTATTAAGCTAAAAAAAAAGTTTCTCACAAACATCTCACAGAGTTGACACTGCCATTGTTGTACAAGACACCTAGAACATTTCCACAATCTCACCACACATTGCTGCACAGCACCGCGAGATACAAGCAAGAGCGAGGAAGACACATGATGTGTTTTCCTGCATGGTGTCCTGTGTGTTATCTGCTGTGGAAAGGACAGTATGCAGTGGGCTGCTACACAGGGTTAATTAAGTTATTGGAGGTGCAGGACTCCTCATGAATACATCAGCATGAGGCTGTGGACTATCTGTGTTTGTCAGGGGCAGGGGCTGCTACCTGTCCATGATTCCACACACATAGGACACTTTACCCTCCTTCCTTCCCTCCTCAATCTCTCAGCCAACTCCACACCCACAGGGAGTCAAATTAATTTTCACCAGACTGCAGGGTATTACAAAAAGGCAGCGCGGGAAGCACGGCATCTTTGAGGGGCAGCAGATCTCCACTCTGTTGTTATGTAGCGGTAGATTCCTCACTGTGTCCTGAGGGAGTTGTGTTCTTGTGCCGTGCTGCGCAAATGGAATGAAGAGGGACGTGCTTTCAAAAATCAATCAAAATCAACACATGCTTCAAAGCAGCTCAATCAAGTACTTCCCAGCTGAACCACTGCATTAGGGATGGGAGATACAATATACTGCTTGAAACAATAAGTCATTTTCGATTATTGTTTCTATCACAGTTGTGCCAAATGCAGTCAAATTATAGGAAATGGACATTACAATCACTTTATTTTTGATGAAATCCACAAGCTTTTTGACCCTCCATAGACCGCAACGTAACTATCACGTTCAAGGCCCAGAAAGGTAGTAAGGACATTGTTAAAATAGATAAAAGTAAAATAAATTAATAAACAGCTGAAATGACAAAAATAAAATAAAATAATTTCCTCAATTCTTAAATTCTTTTTTCTGTTAATTATACAAGATTTCATCTATCATCTATCTATCCGTCCATCCATCCATCCATCCATCCATCCATCCATCCATCCATCCATTTATCTATACGCAACTACCACATCCAAGGCCCAGAAAGGTAGTAAGGACATTGTTAAAACAGTCTATGTGACATCAGCGCTGATAGCCTTGTGGGCATCATGCAAACATACATCACTGTTGCACTATGGGGTCCCGAGTTTGAATCCTGACTTGAGGATCTTTCCCAAGTCTGCCCCCTATCTCTCTCCCACTTCGCTTCCTGTCAGTTCTGATCTGTCCTATTGTAATAAAGGCGAAAATGCAAAAAAAAAAAAAAATCTTAAAAAAAATTAAATAAAAAATAGTCCGTGTGACATCAGTGGTTCAGGCCTAATTCTATGAAGCTACGACAATACTTTTTGTGCGCAAAGAAAACAAAAATAACGACTTTATATAACAATTTCTTCTCTTCTGTGTCAGTCTTCGGCTCGCGTTTACGAAAGTAAGCCGGCGTTCTGATGTAGAACCCGGATGCGCTTTGCCTTGTTTACAAGCAGAGGATTGCAAACACACGTGTCGTGGTACTCTCGTTAACGCGTGTTAAAGACTGACAAGAAAGAGAAGAAATTGTTGAATAAAGTCATTATTTTTGTTTGCTTTGCGCACAAAAAGTATTCTTGTAGCTTCATAACATTACAGCTGAACCACTGATGTCACATGGACTATTTTAACGATGTCCTTACTACCTTTCTGGCTCTTGAACGTTGTAGTTGCGTTGCTGTCTATGCAGGGTCAGAAAGCTCTCTGATTTCATCAAAGATATCAGGTCTTACGGGTTTTGAACAACATGAGGATTAGTGATTAATAGCAGAATTTTTATTTTTGGGTGAACTATCCCTTTAAAACCATTTTCTGTTGGTAAAATTTCTAATGACATAAGACTTTTCACATATATAATTACTTGCTTACTGTATATCAGCAACATTTATACTGGACTATCTGCCAAAACGGCCATCTCTACCATGACGTTTCTCAAGACTTGTCTTTGCCAGTTGGCGCCAACACCATATCTAGCTTTTCATCTGGCTTTGACCCTTTTTAAACCCGGTCTAAATAAAGTACAGTACACTCGCTGCTGGTTAGCGCCTAGGCACCACCGGTGGGCCTGGCTATAAAAAGCATTCCACAGAAGAGTACCTTGCCTTCCATTTCCATCTCTGTTGTAAATTGCCAATTTCTGTAGGCTTGACAACATTGTTCTCCCGACAAAGAGTGAGGTGAAGACAGCAGCTTATTAACCCAGACTCAGATGCGCCCACTGTTCAGGCTAATAACCGCAAAGCGAAGCGTCCGTGGCCTGTGGGGAGGGGATGGGAGCATGCCGAGAGACCGCTGCTGACGATCATGCGAGAGACAGGCGGTAGAGCAAGAGAGCTGATTGCAGTGAGATTAGATTCATCTTTTGAAATGATATGAGAGGCTTTGGAATTTATTTATTTATTTTTTGTTGGTTTCATCCCTCTCTCTCTCTCTCTCTCTCTCTCTCTCTCTCTCTCTTTCTCTCTTCATGGCTGTGTCCCAATCTATCTGTGTTGTGTAATGCAGATTGTAAAGCAGCCTCAAAATGCATTCAGACACATAAAGTCAACACAAAACAGCGTTCATAGGCCATTTTACTTTCGTAATGTGACACGTTTCAGTGAAAGATATTCAACGAGGGGTATTAGGGTGGTATTTCATTTTACTCAGTTGTGAAAAATGGGCATTATATATAAGAATGGAGCCTTACAATACCTGGAGAAATATAAAGCAATGACATTCAGACATTTTTAAGTGTCCAAATACTTTTGGGGCCACTGTATGTACTTTCCACTCTTCTTCATAATGCTCTTTTAATATTCTTTCTGTCCATCCTCTTGACACTCATGGTTCTCCGGTGAGAGAGGCCAAAAAAAAAAAAGAGAAAATCAGAGCAAGAGAGAGAGAAAGAGAGACAGGAGGGTGTGCGCTGTGGATTTAGTCATTCTAATGTCTCATATTGTTCCCATCAAATACGAATGGATCAGCTCTCATTCAGTCATGTGGAGACGTGGTGGGTAGCACTGTTCTGTCACTGCAGCCCATTGACCCATACTGTACAGTCTACAATACACACACACACACACACACACACACACACACCTCATATGATGCACGCCAGCATCTGGGAACTGATTCTGACCTAACTTGAACAGTCAAGGAGAAATACTTGAAAAAAAAAATGACAGACCAAAAAAAAACAAAAACAAAAAAAAACATAAATTACAAACACTGAGGTTAGAAAAGACAAAATTATTACAATGATCAATAAGTGATGGCAAAATTTTTTTTTTTTCCCATCATTTTTTAAAATTAATTATTTTACCCAACTCAATTTTTTTTAAGTCAGTTCATTATAATTCATGTTAAAACGAATAGACTCAATTCTGATTCACAAGCTTGCGATTCGATTTGATTTCAGATTAGTTTCAATTCAATTCGATTGATTATTTTGGATATATATCAGTTACAGTACATGCCAAATTTTCTCAAGGAAAAACAAACTCTCAACTAATGCCTTAAAATACACATGTGAGTCAGCTGGTACTACATTACTATGATATTGAAGGTTAAAATTATTCAAACATAAATGAAACACTGAAGAACAGTAAAAAAATATAATAAATGCGTCACATGGTTCATATATTTCACAAAATGCTCCTCTCTAGAAGTAATTTTTTTTAGCTGACTTACGAGTTTATGTTCACAAATGTTTTTTTGTTTTTTTTCTGAGGTACACTTGATGTTACGTGACATTGTTTACAATATTTACGTCTTTTCACTGCTGAGACACTACAGCGATCTGTCACTCCACATTAAACAATGCCAAAACGGTATTTATTGTTTGAATACTGTAATAAAATGGCCAGAATTTGAAATCCAAAACTTTGTTTCATATCAAAAGTAACAAAGTTATTGCAATTTATTGGATGGGAGGTGCGCTACAATGTTCCATTCATTAACTGAAAACAGGCTAGACTAATATTGTTTCGTAAAATTGAGAATTGATTAAAATCGAGAAATCAATCTTTTTTTTTTTTTTACCCAGCCCTACTATCTATCTATCTATCTATCTATCTATCTATCTATCTATCTAAACATCTATTTTTGAAAATTATACATGACTTTTTTATTATTTATTTATTTATTTAATTGCTTTTACAATATGTCGGTGACTTGGTAGAAACATGGGCGGGTTGTACGACATGCCATTGTCCTCAAAAACCATACACAAAATATGATTACAAAATATCAGTTAAACAAATTATTCTGATTGATTGTGAGTGAGTCTGCATACTCAGACTGACTGGGCAAAATCAGTGAAACGGGACCATCAGATGAACAGCTGAAGAGGATAAACAGGAGATTAAGGGTGGCATGTGTCTCTAAATCTTCTATCCCAAAACAAATCCCTCCGATACAACAATGATACAAATTTCTCATATGCTACAGCCAGCTGTCAAGCAAAACTCTGGACATCACTGCTTCTTCACCTCAGGCAAACTGATAGACATTCGCAATTTAGTACTGGAAATCTGGCATCCGAATTTTGGCGCAGCTGTCAACGCACAAACCTTTTCCTTAAGTGTTTATCTAGATTTAACGGTGTTTGACGAGCACTTCATGAATAGTTTAGAGAGCGCTGTGGTGGAGCTGTAGAAAAGGCTGACGCAGTGAAACAACGAGAGCTACACCAATGAATGAGCTACATACACATCCACCATTTATCAGAGACCAGCAAAATAAATAGCGCTCGCAGTGGAAGAGAGAGAAAGAGAGAGCGAGTACTTCCTCTTTGTCTAAATGCTCATTTGGTGAGGCTCTGACTTATAAATACTGCATCAGTCGAGGGCTGGATCATCTGCTCTCACTTCATTCCAAACCCTCACCACAAATACCAGCAGAGACGTGCATATCAATGACCGCTGCATCATCCAGCAGTCACTCATGGTTCACATGCTTTTGACCCCCATTTCCTGGATTCATCTCCCCAGTCAGCGGGAGGCCACTTTTCAGAGTCACTTTTCTCTCCTCAACCCGCTTCAAACTCATCTAGTCTCACAGAACCAGACTTCTGACACTTATTCTAGCCATGAAAGTCCACTTAAACAAAAAGAAATGGGCATAGAAAGCATTTTTATAAGTAGTTTAGAGGTGAGATTTATCTGAAACAGATGACACCGTAATAGACTAGTGTAGAAACAATTCCTTTAAACTAATGTTTGTATAAATAAATGGAAGAAATCATTAGAAAATGAGTGTAAAGTTAAAATTTCTGTCTGACCAAAAACAGTGTTGATTATTTGACAAGCTGAAAATATCAACCTGGTCTCATGACAAAAACGTACCTCTGGGAATTTTTTTTTCACACGTTTGATGTGAAATGTCCACTGGGTGGCGCTAAAGTGTATTTTTTTTCCCAGGAACTGATGAACGTACATATGGTACGTTTTATGTGACGTTGGTTTTGTATGCGTCACCGCAGTTCTAGCTTGAAATGTCCATTGAGTGGTGCTATAAGTCTAATGCTCTGTGACGTTTTAAAATAACGTACCATCTGCACTAAACCTACCAGATAGTATGAACAAACGTGAATGTGATGTAAAAACGCAATCGCAAGCATGCCGTTTTAGCTTGTTTTTCGATCTCTCATCTTTCAGCTCTTTCATCATGAGTCATGTTTTTGACGGGATTCATACCCAAGGATTCTGCATCCTAAGTCCAATTCCGCTACCAAGCAAGCTTGTTACATCTGGAAAGCCAAACATATGGAGCTGTAATCATAACTGTGTAGGAAAACGATTACAAGTGCTCACTGTTTTACCGTCTCTAATGTTAATTTCTGTTGGAAACTGCAGTGATATGTACTTATTGGTACGTATTTCACGTTTCACGAAAAAGTTCCCAGAGGTACGTTTTCCTCATGAGATCAGGTAGGAAAATATACACTACTATTCAAAAGTTTGGGGTAAAAAAAAAAAAAAAACATTTTAATAAAGCAAAATAAAATTAAATAAAATTAAAAAAAAAAAAAAATTAAAATAATGGCGCGCAGACATAAAAAGCATCATTGTGCCATGGAGCATCCCAAGTTTTTTTTTACCGATCCCAAACTTTTGAATTGTAGTGTTGTTCTGCTCATATATATCTAATTTACTTGCAAATAACTGCATAAAAAATCTATATAACAGTTTAATCTATAACCTTGTACACAAATGTATGTTTGTGCTGTGAATTAACTGTCAAGATTAATATTGTTTTTAATAAATATAAAAAGTATTTTTAATAAATGTAAAATTTTTAATAAATATAGAAAATAAATTTAAAAATAAATATTAACCAATAATGAATTACATAATTTTATACAATTATATTATTTTATAATATTTACAATTTTTATTTGTTAATATAATAAGTATTCATAATAATAAACTGATTTTATTATTCAGGAGCCTGATCGAGACGGTGCACAGCGCATCGCCCGCGACGACGATCATCGTGTCAGGACCGCTTCCCACATATCGACGAGGACACGAAAGGTTCAGTAGACTGTTTGCTTTAAACAAATGGTTATTGTCATGGTGTAAAGAACAGAGACTGCTCTTTGTTAATAATTGGAATCTTTTCTGGGAGCGTCCTAGGCTTTTCCGTGCTGATGGCCTGCACCCCAGCAGAGTCGGAGCAGAACTCCTGTCGGACAACAGCTCCAGGACGCTACACTCCATTTGACTAGTAAACCCATTCTCAAATAACTGCTATGATGACTTTTGTTCTACCCACTTAATTGATAGAAGTATTTGCGTTGTCCAATCTATAAAGACTGTGTCTGTTCCCCGAAAAGTGAGGTCAAAATATAAATTTAATGCAGGATCTAGAAATAATCTGATTGTGATTAAACCAGAAACATGCTAAACAAATAAACAAAAGCAATTTTTAAAGATCGGGCTCCTAAACATTAGATCACTCGCACCCAAAGCAGTTATTGTAAATGAAATGATCACAGATAATAGTTTTGATGTGCTCTGCTTGACTGAAACCTGGCTCAAACCAAATGATTATATTGGTCTAAATGAGTCTACTCCACCAAGCTACTATTATAAGCATGAGCCCCGTCAGACTGGCCGTGGTGGCGGTGTTGCAACAATATATAGTGATATTCTCAATGTTACCCAGAAAACAGGATACAGGTTTAACTCATTTGAATTACTTCTGCTTAATGTTACACTGTCAGATATGCAAAATAAATCTCTCCTATCTCTTGGTCTGGCTACTGTGTATAGACCGCCAGGGCCGAATACAGATATCTTAAAAGAATTTGCAGATTTCCTCTCAGACCTATTGGTTAATGTTGATAAAGCGCTAATTGTCTGAGATTTTAACATTCACGTTGATAATACAAATGATGCGTTAGGACTTGTGTTTACTGACCTAATAAACTCTTTTGGAGTCAAGCAAAACGTCACCGGGCCCACTCATCGTTTTAATCATACGCTAGATTTAATTATATTGCATAGAACTGATCTTACTGACATAGATATCGTACCTCAAAGTGATGATGTTACTGACCATTTCCTTGTATCATGCATGCTGAGTATACTGATAGTAACTATATGGCTCTGCGTTATCGTCCGGGCAGAACTATTGTTCCAGCCACCAAAGACAGATTCACAAATAACCTGCCTGATTTATCTCAACCTCTATGTGTACCCATAAATTCACATGAACTAGACTAAATGACTAGCAACATGGACACTATCTTCTCTAATACATTAGAAGCTGTTGCCCCCATCAAATTGAAAAAGGTTAGAGAAAAACGTACTGTGCCATGGTACAACAGTAATACCCATTCTCTCAAGAAAGAAACTCGTAAACTTGAGCGCAAATGGAGAAAAACTAACTTGGAAGTTTTTAGAATTGCATGGAAAAACAGTATGTCCAACTATAGACAGGCTTTAAAAGCTGCCAGGGCAGAGCATATCCACAAATTCATAGAAAATAACCAAAACAATCCAAGGTTTTTATTTAGCACAGTGGCTAGATTAACAAATAACCAGACGCCGCCCGATCTAAATATTCCCTCACAATTTAATAGTAATGACTTTATGAATTTCTTCACTGATAAGATAGATAACATCAGAAATACGGTAACAAATGTAGATTCTGCAGCATCTAGTACTTCAGCTCCATTCATCACACCCAAAGAAAAACTGCAGTGCTTTACAACTATAGGACAGGAAGAGCTAAATAAACTTATTACTAGATCTAAAACAACAACATGCCTATTAGATCCAGTACCCACTAAATTACTGAAAGAGTTGTTACCTGTAGCAGAAGAACTGTTTCTCAATATTATTAACAAATCGATATCTTTAGGCCACGTCCCAAAATCATTCAAGCTAGCGGTTATTAAGCCTCTTATTAAAAAACCACAACTAGATCCTAGTGAACTAGTAAATTACAGACCCATTTCTAATCTTACGTTTATGTCTAAAATTTTAGAAAAAGTTGTGTCTGCTCAATTGTGCTCCTTTTTGCAAAAAAAGAGATCTCTATGAAGAATTTCAGTCAGGTTTCAGGCCCCACCATAGCACAGAAACTGCACTTGTTAAAATTACAAATGACTTGCTTCTTGCATCAGACCAAGGCTGCATCTCATTGCTAGTTTTACTTGATCTTAGTGCTGCATTCGACACTGTAGATCACGACATACTCATAGATCGATTACAAAACTATATGGGTATTCAAGGGCAGGCTTTAAGATGGTTTAGATCCTACCTGTCCGATCGCTACCACTTTGTCTATTTAAACAGGGAGTCATCTCAATTATCACCAGTAAAGTATGGAGTACCACAAGGATCTGTCCTAGGTCCTCTGCTATTTTCAATATACATGTTGCCCCTTGGTAATATTATTAGAAAATACGGGATTAGTTTCCATTGTTATGCTGATGATACTTAACTATATATCTCAACAAGACCAGATGAAACTTCTAAATTATCTAAGCAAACAGAGTATGTTAAAAATGTAAAAGATTGGATGACCAATAATTTTCTCCTATTAAATTCAGATAAGACAGAGATATTACTTATTGGACCAAAAACAGTACACAGAATCACTTGGATTATAATTTGCAACTAGACGGATGTACTGTTACTTCCTCTACAGTCAAAAATCTGGGTGTTACATTAGACAGCAACTTGTCTTTTGAAAATCATATTTCCCATGTTACAAAAACAGCATTCTTCCATCTTAGAAACACTGCCAAGCTACGAAACATGTTAACTGTTTCTGATGCAGAAAAGCTAGTTCATGCATTCATGACCTCTAGACTGGATTATTGTAATGCACTGCTAGCTGGTTGTCCTGCATCTTCAATAAACAAACTACAGGTAGTCCAAAACACAGCGGCTAGAGTCCTTACCAAGTCAAGAAAATATGAACATATTACCCCAATTTTACAGTCTCTGCGCTGGCTACCTATTAAGTTCCATATCAGTTACAAAATATTATTACTTACCTATAAGGCCCTTAATGGTTTAGCTCCTGTGTACCTAACTAGTCTTCTACCACGCTACAATCCATCATGCTCCCTAAGGTCACAAAACTCTGGACTTTTGGTAGTACCTAGGATAGCAAAGTCAACGAAAGGAGGTAGAGCTTTTTCACATTTGGCTCCCAAACTCTGGAATAGCCTTCCTGATAACGTTCGGGGTTCAGACACACTCTCTCTGTTTAAATCTAGATTAAAGACACATTTCTTTAGCCAAGCATTCACATAATGCATCTCATAATCTTGTACTGCAGTTATATCTGATCAAACGCACATTATTGTTCTTTAGCTTGGGTTGAACAAATCATTTTTGCTTGGATGGAACAGCAGCTATGCTAATTATGTCTCTATTTGTTTCTCTGTTTCTGCCGCAGGATTAACATCCCGTGGTAACTAGGAATTACACAAACTTCAGTCTGGATCCAACACTTAAATGATCTGAGATGACCAAACACCTGAGAAGAGATGATGCCAACCCCTCAGAGGACCTCAGATGATGCCAACCCTCAGACAACAAACAGAACTACCAAATTTCGCCATAAGTTAAATATATTAAGTTTCTACAATATATAAATATATTGTAGAAATAATTTCCTGTAAAGTTGCTTTGCAACGATTTGTATTGTGAAAAGCGCTATACAAATAAATTTGAATTGAATTGAATTGAATTTTGATTTTAAGAACTGTGGCTTATACTCCAGTGATTTGCGCAGTAATGGTTTGGTCAGACGCGGGTGCTCCATGGGTGGGACTAGCTCACCTGCAACCATCTGAGACTTAACTTTCATGCTTCTACCAGAACTATAACTTATCTTACCTACACGTCATAAATCAAGCCTGAATATGCGCGCAGATGGGTACCACAGGTGGGAGAGAAGTTCCGGCATCTGAGAGCGCGGCGTGGGGCCTCTCCGGTGGAGGACGCGGCCAAATCCACTGAATGTCTCATTGCGTTTACAGCTGTCACGGCCCCGCAGCTGGGTGAGACACAAGCCCAAACACAAGAGGCTCTTTCACTGCAGGCCGTAGTTAAACTTTCCTTCTCTTTGTCTCTCGGCTCCTCTTCTATGAAAGAGCGTGTGTCTCGCCACAGGCCGATAAAGCACCTTTTTTGGTCCCGCTGTGTCAGATTTACGCCCCTCGTTAAGCCAATGACACCTTCCACCCATGTCAGCCCGTTAGAATGGCACGGCGCCCATCTCATAGGGGGCGACACGCTATTAAGATTACGCCTCATTAGTGAAGATGAGGTGGCTGTTGATGAAAGCCACAAAAAAGGTTGCGAGACAGCTGGCTTTGACCAAACAAACAGCGTGTTCTGTACGATTCTCCTCTAGATGTACAAATAATTTGTTTGTGACTTCCGGACACCTGTTACCCACAATTCAAAGGCTATTTGTGTCTCTGGCGATAATAAGGAATCCCGTGGAGAAGGAGGCAGATTCTGGAGTGTTCTTCTGCTGTCAGAAACATACACACCTGGTGGAGCCACACACACACACCTGCGCCATTCGGTATAGATGCTGCCACTGTCTAGCTCTGCTAAACTTCTGCATTTGCCCTTGAGAGAAAGTTGTTCGCTCCAGTGGAGTCTCATGGGTGTGTGCGTGCTTGTGCGTTAGAGGGGTGTGTGTGATTACTGCATGAGTGAAAATGTTTCAAATAAACTCATTAGCATGGTTAGATGACGAGCAGAATAAGGAAGTGACCACAATATGTTTGTGTGTGTGTCTTTACCGCTCTGCTTATGAGATGGAGAGTGAAGCTGAAGGACATAAGGATATCAGAAGAGCATAATACCAAATTTTAAACTGCAGATATACTGTAATAATAGTATGAAGACTGTAAATGCTATGCATACTAGGACAGTTTCTTCCACTGCCAGTGACAAATGCAAAATAAAATAAAATAAAATAAAATAAAATAAAATAAAAAAGGGCAAATGCTCAATAAAATAAATACATTAAATTAAATTAAAATCAAATAAAAAAATAAAAAGGGCAAATGCTCACTAAAATAAACCAAAATTCAGTTAAATGAAATTAAAATTAATTAAATTTTAAAAAGGACAATGCTCACTAAAATAAACTAATATAAGAAAATACTGAGTAAAATAAAGTAAAAATAAATATATGAATTAAAAACTAAAAAGGCAAATGGCCAATAAAATCAAATCAAATCAAAATGAAATAAAATAACATATGCACATACTCAATAAATATTATATATATATATATATATATATATATATATATATATATATATATATATACATACAGTATATACATACATACTGTATATAAAGATGGCAAATGCTCAATAAATTATCTACAATAAATTAAAATTAAATTAAATTAAGCTCACTAAATGTTCACTAAAATAAACTAAAATAGGCAAATACTCAATAAAATGAAATAAAATACATCAAATAAAAACTAAAAATACAAATGGCCAATAAATTAAAATTAAATAAAAAAAAACATATGCAAATGCTCAATAAAATAAAAATAAAATAAAACTAATAAATAAAAAAATTAAAAGGCTAAATAAAAATAAAAAAAAAGTAAATAAAAAGGCAAAGTTATCATAAAATTAATATAAAAGAAAAGATCATAGAAAAATGCAAACCAGAGGTACGAGCCAGAAGTAAACATTTAATGTGAGTGTAGAATACTACTGTTTAAAATATTTATTGCAGCAAAAATGCTTTATGTACTATTTTAAATTAATGAATAAATGAATTCCAATTTTAGGAAAATCTAGTAAAAAGTCTAGAAAAATATGCATAATGTACTCAAAGGTTAACTATTAGAAAACTAACAGATTAAGATCACTTCATTAGCTTTAATATAGTCTACTCACAGTGTACTAGTTAGTTAACTGACTTCTTGTCCCCTGTCTCAGTCTCTTGCTCTGCTGTTGCAGATTTCAGATTTGATTGGTTATTCTCGGTATGCACCAACTCTTTGCACGTTTGTCGCTGGAATATGTTTGCGCTCTATGATTGAGTATTATAAAGCCGAGCAGTAGGGGTGTCATATATTATTAGGCACTGAGTACACACAGAACAACCCCAGGGCGTCTCTCCGTTCGGCTTCGGTGAGAATACCTGGGGATTTGTCTATTGCAAGTGTGCTTTTACCTGCGGATGGGATTATCTCTGCTGCCGCCGCAGGTGAGTGGATTCAGGTAGAGCCATTATGCTTTCTGTCAACGTCTGAGACTTTTATTGGATGGGAAGGGTTGGCGCTTGTGTCCTACTGCGAGACAAAAGTTCAGTATGGGTCAGGAATAATAGATTCCCTCATATGAATTAAATTTATGGGCCTTACATATGCATGTAGAATAGACATTTAGACTACCTCATCTCATGACGAAAACGTACCTGTGGGAACTTTTTCACAAGATGCGAAATACATACCAATAAGTACTTATCACTGCAGTTTCCAACAGAAATGAACACTAGAGGTGGTAAAAACACTTGTAATCACGTAAGCACTTGTAATCGTTTTCGTACACAGTTATGATTACAGGTCCATATGTTTCGCTTTCCGGACGTAACAAGCTTGTTCAGTAGCTCAGCTGCACAGAATTGGACTTAGGATGTGGAATCTTTGGGTACGAATCCCATCAAAAACATGACGAAAGATGGGAGATCGAAAACAAGCTTAAACGGCATGCTTGCGATTGTGCTTTTACATCACATTCTCTTCTGTTCGTACTATCGGGTCAGTTTAGGTGTAGTGCAGATGGTACGTTATTTTAAAATTTCACGGAGCATTAGACTTATTTCACCACTCAACGGACATTTCAAATCAGAACGTGGCGCATACAAAACCAACGTCACACAAAACGTACCATATGTACAATCATCTGTTCCGGGGAAAAAAAAATGAACACTCTATTAGCGCCACCAAATGGACATTTCACACTGAATATGTCACAAAGCTTACATGGCACTACATATTTCTCGTCTTGCGAAAAAGATCCCAAAGGTACATTTTCGTCATGAGATCAGGTTGCATTTAGAAGTCTGGGGGTTGATAAAATTTTTAAAATGACTGAAAGACTGCAAAATTAGAGTAAAAACAGTAATATTTTTACAATTTAAACCAACTGTTTTCTATTTGAATATATTTTAAAATGTAATTTATTCCTGTGATGCAAAGCTGAATTTTCAGCATCATCACTCAAGTCTTCAGTGTCACATGATCCTATGCTGCTGCTGTTTAAGAAATATTTCTTATTAGTAGTAAAACAGTTGTGCTGTCATATCATAAGACGAGAATGAGTAAATAATGACATTTTTGGGTCTTTACCTTGACAAATTCATAATTTCTGATCTTTAGAAAACAAGCTGTTTTTGCTACTATACCTTTAAGACTCCTATAGTATATGCAAATGATTCAGTGAAGCTAAAAGTCTCACAGAGAACATTTCAAGTGGAGATCCATCATCCTTTCCTCAGGATCTTAATGAGTTAAGGAGACGAGGAGAAAGGAACTTTCTGGCCAACTTTCTCTGCAGTCATCTATTGAAGTTGGATAAGATTCAGAAACATCTTTCTCTCTCTGGTCTCTGAACACATTTCTATTCCACCTGTGTGAGGTCTCGCAGATAGAGTCACAGAAGCAGAAACCATTGTAATTACTCTTTAATTTATTGACTAATGGCCACAGCCTCCCCTGACAGCAGCAATTGTTCTAACGTCCTGGCCACCACGACACTGCTCAAGTCCTCTTTGGGCAGCGTAACTAAAATAATTTATCATTACAAGCACATTAAATTGAAACATATAGACCATAACTACTGTAATTTATATTATTTTGTCTGTGTGTTTTTCATTCTCGGTTCTTCCGGGTTTCTGTGTGGCTGCGGTTGCACACACAGGTGGAGCCGAGTGCATCCGTTTCAGCATGGATGAACGCTGCTTGAGAATTGCAGGAATTTTAGGATGTGCCAAAATGTGTTTGGAAGGCTGCACTGCACTGATATTTCTCATTTTCACAATTAATTTCATAATTTTGTTTCATAATTAATGATTTTCTATCCTCCCTCCGCCACTTAGAATTAAACAGCCTGCTTTCACCTGTATGTTATGTTGAGTTAAGCTCCAAAACTACTGTTGAAAACTTTAGGCTTCCAAATCTTTCTTCTCCTGTTTCTGAGGATCATTTCCGTTGTAGGTGTGCTAATTTTGAGCCAGATTTTCCAGGTGTGCCAACCAATTTTTGGTCTTCATAAACCTCACTTCTTCACTTTAAGTTTAAGAAGAACATTTAAGTAAAGTTTAAGAATGTCCCACTCACTATTAGTGTTCACACTGAATGAGTTTGTTTGTTCTGTTCTATAAAGAGAGTTTAAAGTGATTCACCCCAAAATAAATATTCTGGCATCATTTACTCATTACCTTTTATGAGTAAATGTTTAAAGGGGTCCTATTATGCTTTTTCACTTTTTGAATTTTAGTCAGTGTGTAGTGTGTATGTTTGGGCATAAAAAAAAGATCTACAAAGTTACAAATCTCAAAGTCCACTTCAAAGGGAGATATTTTGTTTTTTAAAAATCCCTTTTCAAGAACTACAACGAACGGCTCGTTTGGACTACAAAGTTGTTTTCCTGTATTTGTGACATCACAAATTGCCCCATTAGAATATCATTAAAATAAATCCCGCCTCCGGAAATTCGAATGCACGTTTCAAAATCAAAACCCAGTGCGAGTGTTTATATATCACTGTATTTCTGAAGGAAACCGACTGTCTTCAGAAAATTTTGGATGTCATTTTCATTTCATCTTGCATGTAATGTTTGATAAAGCAGCGTTTGTGAGCGGAGCTCTGCTTTGTGTACAGCGTTACCAGGGAAACCTCGATCTCTACCACTCCAACAGCACCTCCCGCTGACAGAGAATTAATTTGCATATATATGCCGCCACAAATAGTGTAACTCTGTGGGACTATGGTATAAATAAATTGAACTGTATAACAGTTTCGCTGCAATTCATGTTATAATGTTAGAATTAAAGAACAATAAACATAATGCATATTACCGTTGCACTTATCTGCACATAGTAAATGCAGTTATTTTTAAGCTGTTGTTGACATCCTATCTAAAACGTTATTTAGCCAAAAATAAAAAATAAATAAATAACAACAATATCGTTACCTCTTTAATATGTCTTGCAATATCCGTGCGTGCACAGGTTCTGTGCGATCCTCTTGTTCAATATTCTCGGGGTCTGAATTGATATGGCAATATTGACGAACTTGCTGTTTTGGCAAGGGGCGGGGCAGTACTGAAACACCATCTAAGCTGTTCACCAATCACAACGCACTGGGACAGCTAACCAATCACAACACATTTCGTTTTTCGGAAGGCGGGCCTTCGCCAAACCTGGAACTGATCGAGTCGTTTGTGCCAGGCTGGGGAGGAAGGTATTGTAATGATGTAAATTATGTGAAAAATAATGTGATTTTCGAACCACCAAACATGAGAGCATGTCCTAGTACACCCCCAAAACAAAATCAAGACTTTGTAAAAGAGTATAATAGGACCCCTTTAAAAGATACTGTTTAAAAGTTTGGGGTGAGTGCTTTATTTATTTATTTCAGTGCTGTCACACACACACACACACACACACACACACACACACACACACACATGCATATATAACAAAATATGTTATATTTATATGTTAAAAATTTATTTATATTCTAAATTATATGAAATACATGTAAATATTTTCAAAATATATATTGTATGTGTGTATATATATACAGTATATAAACAAAAACTTATTTTGGATGCGATTACTTGCTTGACAGCACTAATTTATTTATGAAGAAATTAATACTTTTACTCAGCAAGGATGCATTAATGATTTTGAATCCTATTTCAATTTTTATTTCTATTTAAATGCTGATCTTTCTATTCTTTGGAAAGTACTGAAAAAAATTATCAGCTTCCAAAAAATATTAAGCATTGATTTTCAACATTGATAGTAACGATATTTGTTTCTTGAGCAGCAAATCAGCATATTCGAATGATTTCTGAAGGATCATGTGACACTGAAGACTAGAGTAATGATGCTGAAAATTCAGCTTTGCATCACAGGAATAAATTACATTTTAAAATATATTCAAACAGAAAACAGTTAGTTTACATTGTAATAATATTTACAGTTTTTACTGTATTTTTGATCAAATAAATACAGCCTTGGTAAGCATAAGAGTCTTTAAAAAATATTATATAAATTGGTTAAATTAGACTTTTTATACATTTGATTAAGATGTTCATCGATACTTTTTAATATTTTGTAATAAATTATTATATTTTTATAAATAATAGAATTATAATCATCATTTCATCTCTTTCATATAAAATCTTTCCAACCTCAAACTCTTTCCAACCTTTAAAAAAAAAAAAAAAAAAATTATATATATATATATATATATATATAGACACAGCTCACCATTTTTCCCCATAAATGCCACTTTTTTTAAACAAATGTCACATTAAAAGACATTCAACATTGCATGACACCTGCATTCTGTTCCATTCTGTTGCATTTTGCTGACCTTGAATGCAACAATGCATTTTGTGCAAATGGCTTTCAAAATCTAACTGACAGCGATGATGTCCTCTGAACATTTACATAGTGAACTGCAATTTTTCTACTTTGCAAGCACTGGTGTTTCCAACAGGAAAAAAAAGCATCCAGTCAATAGCTTTGAGAACAGGCCAAGTTCACAAGCGTCATGTACAGGTTAATCATTTTGAACATATGCGTATGACTTTTCTTTATCATACTGTGAGCTGCTGGAAATTAAAAGCTGCTTTAGCGATAACAGCCTGCTTTGTTTGGAGACACGTCGTCTATCCACAGCGCACGTAAATCAAGGACGACCGACAGTTGAGTTCATTCAGACTAACGTCTCTGAACAAGACAAACAATTCCCAGCATCCCCGGTCCTCTTTCTTTTTTACAGGAGTGCTATATCCCTCAGCTTCTGTCTTTTTGTCTTTTTTTTTGCTCTGTGCCCTCCGATTTGTGGAGCTGATCGATAGAGTGATGCAGACGTTGCCGCTGAGGATGACAGAAGTGGCTCGTCCCCAGAGAGGAACAATAAGGACGAGCGCATCCCTCCACCCGGAGCCACAAATACGCCTCGGAAGAAAGCCAAACATTATTTCAACACGATTCTATCTGTGTTTGTGCGATATCGCGTGTGGCTTCGAATGAGAAATGCAGACGTATGCGCATAAGCACGACCCTAAAGAAGGAAAGAAAGATGCAACGGCTTTGTACGCAATAACTCAAATCGCTGAATGTTGTGACATGCTGCTGGGTTCGTCACGTCCTGAAGAGATATTGCAGCAGAATAAAATAGCTAGGAAATCTAAGTCTTTGAAAAGCACTTTCAAGCTACATAAAGTTTAACATGAGCTCTACAGCTGCCAAGCCTCAAGGTTTTTCGCTACTGCGAAACTTCGATTGAGACACAATAGACGTAAAGAGCAAGAGAGACTGAAATAGAGGCCGAGACTGAAAGAAAGTTGAAGAGAGACCAATCCAAGTCTGGTCATCTAAGAAAGATGCTTCCTGCACTCCATCGTACTTCAGGCTCACTATTTATTTCCTGATCCTAAGGTCAAACTCATTCTGAACTTGTGCAATGCTTCTTGCTCACTGCAGGGGGCAGGCAAACACTGAATCTCTATTCCAGCATCCCTTTCATAAGCATCTGATATTGCTTAATGCTAGCCACAACTATGAAGCAAGTTTTCAGCTTCCAAATAGGGTTTGTATTTGTTCCAAATACTGCTTGTTTTTTAAGACTAGTGGCTTCAGTCAAAAAGGAAGCTTTACATTGTGATTGAGGAGAGAAAATATATAAAAATCAGAATAATATGTCCATACAGCAAAACATATATATTTTTTGTCCAAAATATATTTTAAATATAGGCTAAATATGTGTTGTCAACAGTTAACCTCAATGAAATACATTTTTTAAATTGAAATATATAGTTTCAACCCTAATATACCATTTTTATAAATATATTTCCAGTCTTACAGCAGCCAACATGTGTGTTATACTGTATATTCACACGTTATAGACAAAAGTTTTTCTTCAAATGTGACAGTTGTATTTTAGTTTTGAGATGCTATTTTGTATATATTTGAGATTTTTGTTAATATTTTGAAGTAGACTTTATTTTTATATTTTTTTTTTCTGCTATCATGTTAATTTTGGTTAATGTTTAATTAATGTTTTTATATATAAATATATATATATATATATATAAATAAAACATTGATTAAACATTAATTAAACTTTAACTTTATATATATATATATATGTTTTTTTTTTTCCTTTCAAAAATGTGACTTATTGAGTTAGATGCTATTGTAGATTTTGGCAATATTTTGAAGTAGATTTTATTTTTATATTTTCTGCTGTGATGTTAATTTTAGTTAAAGTTTAAGTTTAAAAAAAGTTGGTGGAAAATATATTTATGCAACTGTATTTACATTTTATTTATGTATGCATGTAATTTTTATTTATTTATTTAGTATAGTGAAATATATTTTAAAAAAAATTAAAATGTCGAAATATATCTGTTTGCTGTATTGGACAACCAGAAAGCATTTATCTAAGGTAGAAAACAATGCAAGAACACTATACAAAGTTGTAAATGAAAATTGTAAAAAAAAAAAAAAAATAAATATCGGAGTATGTTTTACAAGAAAACACTATTTTTACTTTAAAATTTCACATTTAAGACATGTTAATTGCAGTTATTATTTGAGAAATTTACTAGAAATTTCAAAGTGAAAATTGTTTTAATGAAATTACTACACTTTTTTTTAGGGAAGTACTACTATATTTCAACTGAGTACTAGAGTAGTAAACAGAGGACAGAAATGATGGGAGGAAAAAGAATAAATCATCGCAAACATCACAAGTCAGAATCAAACTCGCGCCAGCCCAGTATGTTTAAGTACATGCACATAGGTTGCGTATCCCATGGGCTCGGCTGGCTGGCTGTGCTGATGGATGTGAAGCATATGGCGTACGGTACGTAACTCTGCATGTGCAGGGTGGAGCGGGCCGAGACGAACAGCTCAGCAGAGAGCATGAAATGTGCCGGACGTGAACAGAATGAGAGAGCTCATCTTCTCCCCTCCAACCTGCAGAGTCACCCTCTGAGCTCCTGCTCGCTAAAGCCTCTAATTCATCTGATTTCTTCTCCTCACTTAATTTCTTCTCCTGTCTACCTCATAATATGGAAAACGGGAGTTCTTGGTCTTTTGAGCTAGATGAATTTGAGGTACTATGTAGACAACATTGCAACAATGCAAATCTCCCTCTCTAGACCACACACACTATTTAAACTAAACTACAAATTGGCTTAGTATTATGAGCATATCAGCTTATATTACCGTTCAAAAGTTTGGGGTCAGCAAACTTGAAAGAAATAAATACTTTTACTGAGAAAGGATGCATTAAATTGATCAAAAGTGAAAGTAAGGACATTTACATTACAATAAAATAAAAAATTTGTTTCAAATTAATGCTGTTTCCACAAAATATTAAGCAGCACAACTGTTTTTAACATTGATATTTGATGATAAAAAAAAAGATATTAAATGTTACTAAATCAGCATATTAGAATGATTTCTGAAGGATCATGTGACACTGAAGACTGCAGTAATGATGGTGAAAATTCAGATTTGATCACAAGAATAACTTACATTTTACAATACATTCAAGTAGAAAACAGGTATTCTGAATTTTTATAATTTTTATTTATTTATTTATTTATTCATTTATTTATCAAATACACTACCAGTCAAAAGTTTTTGAACAGTAAGATTTTCAGTGTTTTTATCAAGTCTCATGTTTTTTGAGCAGCAAATCAGAATATTAGAATGATTTCTGAAGGATCATGTGACTGGAGTAATGATGCTAAAAATTTAGCTTTGAAATCACAAGAATAAATTACATTTTAATATATATATTCAAATAGAAAGGAGTAATTTTAAATAGTAAAAATAATTCGAAAATTTTACTGTTTTTGCTGTACTTTGGATCAAATAAATGCAGGCTTGGTAAGCAGAAGAGACTCTTTAAAAAACATTAAAAAACTTTTGACAGGTAGTGTAAATGTAGTATTGATATATTGTTGTACTATTAAAAAAAAAAAAAAAAAAACTAATAAACTCAAATCTCCTAAAAGGGCACATATTAAAACTAAGCTCCAAAAATCTTAGCAAGGCAAAACTGTTGATTTCACATGCGAAAGGCAAAGCACCAAAAATCTGAAGATATTATTCTAAGGGTCAAAGAGAGGGTGGAGAATGGCCATGAAATAAATAATAATAAAAAATACTACCAATTTTGGTAGTTAAAAATAAATAAATAAAGCTCACATTTTAAATAAATGGGCCACAGGGTAAAGAAAGAAAGACCCCTTTAAGGTCAAACAGAAAATGTGCCAATTTTATTCTAAAGGTTAAAGAGAGAGTGGAAAAAGTTAAAGATTCTATGACCAACATTTTAAATGGACATAAAAAACCCCTAAATAAAATAGAAAACGAGACAAAAAATAGTGAGAATTTCTCCTTCGTTTACTTCATACTCTCTCCTCTTCCCATCCCCTCGTTCTTTTTGTCTCCTGTGCCTTCATCTCTCATTCTCATGGTTCTGGCAGTCAGGAGTCATGATGGCAGCTCCAGGGAGAGCCGTGTGTGACTAGCAGAGCAGCAGGTGAAGGGGATGTGGGACATAGTGTGTATTGTGTGTGTGTTTGGCTCTTGAGCGCACATCTGCGCACATGTGGGACTGTGTCTGCTTGTCAAACATCGTTAACACTTCCTGGCTAGAGGCTGCTCTTCTTTTTACTTATTTCCTCTGGTATTTGAAGGAGAAACCATCGAGCTGGTGTCTTTGGGGTGATGACTGAAGACAAAGAGCAACAAAACTGGAGCCCGGCTGCTGCAAGGCTCCCCGGGAGCAGGAGGGCTGCAGCTGTGAGCGCAGTCAGAGTCACTGTGAAAGCGTGCAAGCCAGCGTGGTGTCGCCCGCAGCAGCACGTGTGCTGAGACAGCAGCCACAGAGAGAGACCATATGAACCCATCATACCCTCCTGCAGAGAGGCCCGTAGAGAACACAGACACGCTTCCTCTCTGTTCTCTGGCTCGCACTAAAGCCGCTTGAGCACTGCCCGTTTTATGCAGCATTTTCTGTTACTGTGGCTGTAATAAACTCCAGTACTCAAGGGGGCGATAAAGTGTCTTGTACCATTAAACTAGATGTGTTACTATTTGCTATCCTGCAAACATGACTTCTTAGTAGTAATATATCTTTATTTGTCCCTTTACAGGGCAATTTATGCAGCATCAGACCTCACAAACATACTAGTTTTAAAAAAAACATCACAATAACACAACCATGACAAAAAACCCGGGCATATACAGTACCCAATTCTTAATATAATATTAAAATTCACGGTCCACCTTTATCTTTATGTTTCAAATAGGTATCTACACTTAAGACTGCATTTGAAACAAAAGATGTTGAAACTTTAACAGTCCTCCACTTGGGCACTCTATATCGCCTGCCTGAGAGGAGCGGTTCAACTTCTAAATACAAAATGTGGGATGTATCACCTAAGATAGTCAAAGACTTCCTAAGAACATTCCTCTCACACAGAGCCTGTAATCTTTGACCCTAAATTAACAATGCTCTGCAGCTGGGATCTAGTTTTAACATGTAATCCATAAAACCAACAGATCAGGTCAGAACAGTTTCAATAAAAGATCTCTAAAACATTATCAATATAGATTTATCCACATCAAAGGACTTTAATATAACCGTGTTTGTGCTTTTGATACAATCAAATTTGTGTTTTCCACCCAACTAAGCTTATCATCAATTAATGTACCCAAATACTTGTATGAACTGACCTTCTCAACTTCTTTACCCGCAATAACTACTTTAGATGGATTATCAACAGAATTATAAAACTCTGTCATCATATCTTTAGTTTTGGAGACATTAATCTGTAGATGAGAACTCTCACACCAATCCAAAAAATAATTCAAAATGGGCCCATGCTCTGTGTCACCTTGCTTTAATAGACTTAGCACCACTGTATCATCGGCATATTTAATAATATGTCTGTCTGGATATTGACTTCTGCACCTATCTGTATATAAAATAAATAATAAAGGTGAAAGAATACAGCCTTGGGGGAAGCCCACTGAGGAATAAAGTTCCTGGGAATGTTCTTCATTTACTCGTACTATTTGAGATCTTCTGGTCAGAAAATCTAAAATCCAGGCCGCCAAACCCTTAGGAACATCGAATTCAGACAGCAAACGTTCAACTAAAAGAAGTGGTTGAATAGTGTTGAACGCTGATGAAAAATCTATTAAATAATAAACGAGCTTGACGCTTACCAATATCCACGTTTATATATAAAATTTAAGAATGTCAGGGTGGCATCCTCCACACTCCTATTTCTCCTATAGGCAAATTGTAGCGGATCAATCAACTGACTAGCACGCTCCACAATCCAAGTTTTAATAATTCTCTCAAAACACTTCATTAATAAAATCGAAATCGTTCTGAAATCGTTCATTTGTCTGGCAGTGGTCTTTTTAGGAATGGGAACAATAATGGATATTTTCCACACTGAGTGTACTCTCTGTAATTTCAATGAGGTCTGAAAAATGAAATGACTAATATCACAGAGCTGATTGGCACAACTCCTCAGAACTCTCCCACTCACTTTATCAGGCCCAGGGCTTTTATTTTGTTGGGTGGTTTGCAAAACCCTCAAAACAGAGGATTGATCAATCTGCAGATATTCCTCTGTTTTCAAACTAGAATAAAAACCCATACACATTTCATTAAAATCGTGTGTATCAAATCGCCTAAAAAATCATTAAATTCATTTGCTTTCCCTTTTCTATCATAGACTCAGTCAAAGTAATTCCAATTGGTTCTTTATTTTTTGCACCAGCCATTGCTTTCATTCCTTTCCATGCTGAATGAATATTTCCCTTACCAAACTTAATCAGTTAATCACTTAATCAGTCTTAATCAGTTTTTAATGATCCTTTTTTACCTGATTTCCAGTAATACATCTAAAGATTCTTAAACAAGATACATTTACTTGTCAAACAAAACTACAAAAGATATGCATCTTATTCTTGTTATTTAACACACTTAAGTTTATTTTATCGAAAATTAACGATAAAAATTATTTTTTTGGCGTTTTGATTACCATTTGCATAACCACAGTTTTACTACAAATACCAAGGTTTAACTATGGTTAGTGTAGCAAAACCATGGTTAATTTGTGGTTACCATGTAGTAACCATTATTTTATTGGTTTTATTTGTGGTAAAACCATGGTTATTTTTCGTAAGGGTACTGACAGATTTTTACCTCTTTAAGTAAAAATAGGTTATAAACATTTACATTTACATTTAGTCATTTTGCAGACGCTTTTATCCAAAGCGACTTACAATTGGGGAATACATAAAGCGATTCATCTTGAAGAGGCATCTTGAAGAGATTCATCTATAAAGAGTGAAGGTATGAGAAACTTCATTAAAAAAATTAAAAATGGCTCTGGAACTGGGGAAACGAAGAAGAAACTACTATTTGCAATTTAAAGAAATATAACACAGGCAATGCATTCTGGGAAATGATATATTCTTTCATCCTGTTCCACAAAAGCTCATTTTTGGAGTATGAATCCATCCATCCATCCATCCATCCATCCATCCATCTCTTTAAAAAAAATTACAGCAACATGAACTAATTTTAAAACATTTAAATTCTACTTCCTTACAACCAACTTTAAAACAGTGCTATTTTAGTATTATTCAGATACTATTATGGTTTTAATTGATATTTTGAATTCGTTTTTATTTTATATTTTTCAATTCGATTTTAATTTCAATTAAAGTTTTATTGATTTTGTTGTGTTTTTTTTAATTTTTAATATAAATTTTATACATTTTTATTTCAGTATTAGTTTTAGTTATTGTGACACATTATTTTAACCTAAATTAAAATGAAAAAAAAAAAAAGCCTTGGCAACAAGCTTAAATAAATAAATAAATAAATAAATAAATAAATACATTCTTTCTTTCTTTTTCTCTTTCTTTCTTTCTTTCTTTCTTTCTTTCCTACAATAACCATGCATCATCATATTTTCTACCTTAATTTCAAATTCAATAATTTAATTTGACTTCAAAAAGCTTCTGCAATTCATTTTATTTTGCAGTATTAAGACAAAAGACACTTTATGAAAACAAGCCTTAATATATTATGCAGTGTTGCTTCTTAAGTTATCTATAGATATTTTAAATGACAATCAGGGTAAAAAATAGTAATTAAAACATGATTTTTAAGTGTATAATCATGCCATCTTGCTAATTGATATTCTTTTCAAACTGTTGCTCTAAACTAAATGACCTGAATGACAACATTGACCACAGAAGTAGTTTAGAGTAATGACAGTTATAGCACCCCTTGTGGAAACTCTGATAATGAATCACTTTTTCACTTGCCAACAGATTTTGTAACGCAACGATTGTGCTATAAACATTTGCATAGACTATGCCTTAGAACACAGTATTAATTTTTAGCAAACTGTAGCTTTAAAATGCCTGAAAAAGTAAAAATGTGCCTTTCCATTTTCCTCCCCAATGCCCTTCTCTCCTCAATGTGAGCAGCAGGCTAATCATTCTCTCTGCGTTCATCTCACACACACTCTCGCTGAGGGCGGTTTGTGGCAGACGAGCGGTCAGCACCTTTAAAACACACCGGTGCTGATATGATTCATCTCTCTCCCGAGGGTTTCACAGAGTGGCGCCTCACTTTTCCATGATCACGGAGGCGGGTTCCGCCTGCTTACTGATGTTCATTTCCACCAATACGAGCGCGAGGCCTTCTCCAGACGAAGCGATTAAGAACGAAGCGTCTCCCACTCACACGAGAGTCTGACTTACGCTGCAATCAAAGCCGGAGTAGAGGAGAGAGATTACGAGGAAGATGTGATCAAAGCACGCAGGGAACTCGCAGCGGCAGACTTGGTAAAAGCCGATTTACCTGTTTATTTGTTTACCCTGATCCCTGCTGGAGATTTAATGTGCTCCGGAGCTGAAATCTGCTGCAGGAGGATAATGGGGTTCGTGCAGTTGCTGGCCGGGATGGGTGGATACGTGCATGGGTTTCGCAGAGTTGAGAAGGGAAGAGATGTAGACGAGAACCGAAGCTTAGTGGAGATAACGGAACCCACAGTGGGTTTGCAACACGCCGCTCAAGGCATTACAACACACCATGTGATGAGAAGTACACTTTGCAGAGAGGATATTGTGCACAAATTCAGGCCTGAAAATGTTGTAGGCATTGAGATGCTTAAACTGCAACCTAAAAACCTCAGAAATACAGAAAATATTCCAGCAGCAGTAGGAAGATAAAACAAAACCACATGTTCAGTTAGATTCAACTGCGTTTTACATCTGCAATCTGGTGTATTTCCACATATTTGATTAAAGTGAGAAAGAAAAGAGCACTCAAATTTATTGTATCCATCTAAAATAGATGGATTGTGAAAAGTGCATGTTTCTGTATCAGAGTTTGTAGTCATTTCTCATTCTGAATCATTGCAGACATCATGGTTAGGCAAAATTCAGAACTGAAGAATTGCCTTTGGAACTGGGAAAACGAAGAGGAAATTCTTGAATTGCAATTCAAAGAAAATCAATGCAGGCAATATATTCTGGGATATTAAGTGTTCTTCTATCTGTTCCACAAACGTTAATTTAATATGAATTATATTATGATGAAACATATAATTTCTTACAAAAAAATTATTATAAGTGTGATTTCAAACATCCGTCTCTATGTCTATCTATCTATAATAAAACTTTAAAGGTCCCATATTGTCAAAACTGAAATTTCCTGGCTTTTTTCATGATAACTGAGGTCTAGGGGGTATGTAACTACCATATAAGTTTCAAAACCACTACTATGAGGTGGATCACATCTAACGTGTATAGTAAAGACAAACTCACTGTAGTGGACAGCACACTCCAGGGCCCAGTTTATGGCGGGGCCCCTCTCTGACCACAATAGTGGACAAAGGTTTGCTACATTTTGATTGGATCTTAGTGGACTAACATTAGCAAATTGTCCAACACCATCAGATAAAGATGCCAGAACAACAGCCAGACACCTCTTAGAGGGCAAGAAGAAGACCTTTGGTACAAAGCCCGGGAAGGACAGGACTTCCTATTGGTCAAAATGCAGTTTCTGCCCTTCACCCACCAACAGACTGATTCCTCAGGTTTTGGCCTGTGACTGCCATAAAATTCCTTAGGACCTCTGGATGCAGCAGCAGTGGGTGAAACAAAGAGAGAGATCACAGAGTTCCATCCAAACCCATTCATAACTATGTTTTCAAACCTTAAAACTGATGCACACTACAACACACACATCTCATACTTATTAAGAGAAATAAGTATTCTCAGTGACAGCGATGTGTAGTGCAACATCTTACACAAACTCAACTGTTAATGGACAAATGAATGCATGCATGACAGTTCAATCTTCTTCCGTCATGTTTGGACTTAATGTGTTCGTAACATTGCCAAAGGTATTCTGGTTGTGGTTTGGTAAGTGAATGATGCATTGGTAAAACTTTAGTGACACTTTTCTAAATGTGTGTTTGGACTATGCAAATAAGTTCCACAGGAGGAAAGAGGGGTGGGCCACACCATGTCCCCCCACTCTGATGGAAATAGCCAATCACAGCCTGGAAATGGAGAAGCACCAGATTGCAATCTCCTCCTCATCGGAAAGGGATAAAGGTACCTTCCCAAAAGACACACCAAATTCTGAGTCTCCGGCCTGTTACAGGGAAGGCAGCAACAGAAACAACCCGTTCTGAGTCTCCGGCCTGTTACAGGGAAGGTAGCAACAGAAACAACCCGTTCTGAGTCTGATCCCTGCAAGAGTGAGACAATAGCAGATACCAAGTCCTGAGTCTCCAGCTTTGAGGCAGCAACAGATACGACCATGTCCTGAGCCTTCAGCCTGCGAGGAAAGAGATAATCTACGTTCAGACTTCAGAGTCTTCGCCCAGCGAGACAACAACAGATGCAGCACGTCCTGAGTCTCCATCCTAGAGAGACAAAGCGGATCGACCAAATTCTGAGTCTCTAGCCCAGAGAGGCAGAAGACACACAGACATTTGCAACAAGGTTAAGCTCCGGAGAGCAAACCTTCACTCCAAGGTACCTTTGCTTGCGTGTTACAGGCTAAGGACCTTCTGCACCTACTCCAGGGCCACATCTGCGTGTTCCAGATTTTAGGACCCTTTGGTGCTCCAGGAGATCAGCATCCTCCAGCGCTTCATATTCAAGGCTGTCGAAACGGATTCCTGCTCCTTTTCCCACTGCATTGTTACCAGCACAACCAGTGGATGAAGTCACTGCCACCGGACTGCTCACTCACCCACAGAGAACGTAACTATCACCTATCCAAACCTCTTCCAGAGACCTTGGCATTGTTGTGTATTATCAGTATATGATTTTTCTAATTGACATTAGATGTTATATAGCGGATTGCAGTCGATAACAAATAATCTTTCAGGTATTTGTTTGATGCATAATAAGGTTATTCACCTTACTTGTTTCAGAGTAGTAACAGTTTATCTTTACAGATAACATAGCTCTGACATAGCAACATCCAACATAATCACTTGTATTTTATGCATCTTATGCACTTTATTCCTTTTTCATTCATGGTATTCATTTAGTAGTTGTTGATTACTCTTGTTTATCTTTTGTTAATAAATTTTATTTTATTACACTTGTGTCTTCCTTGTGATGATAATGCAGTAAGGTTCTACAAGTTAGGTATCCCACCAATCTTTCTTATGTAATGTACTCCTAACCACACCTTAAGTGACACGTGATCCAAAAATCATAACGTCACCTGTGACGTGAGTACCCATCACTATACTATTTTGCCTCCTTAGGTTGGCGAAAGCAAAATTCACTACATCACCTTGTCTATCTAGTCTTGATGAAGATGTATATACATTTCAATTTCAGCAGGCAACTATTTTACAGCTACATTATTCCAGCCACAATTAATCACAACAATGTATATACAATTACAAATATTATATATAAATCGTCAGTTTGTTGTTTTACACCCATGCACACAGACATCATACACGACATAAGCATGAGATGCAAGAAATCTTTAAACGCACCCATAAGAAGTATGCGCTGCAAACGCGAGCATTTTTGACGATCGTTTCTGTCCAGTCCGCTCGTTTTATCACATTAAACCACAGCTGTCGTCAGTTTTTTGTCTGGCAGCGGCAGCAGATATGCGATCAAATTTCTAATTTGAGGCTGTATTACGTTGGACATCACAACAAGATGATATTTTAAGCTCCTTATATAGCCGAATCTGTGCTGGTTTGAATGGGCCGCCTCCAGCTTTCCCTTTGTTTTGCCTCCAGCTAGCGCTGTGACGTAATTGTGACGTCAGCCCTAAAAGGGTCTAGTTACCTGTGGTTGGCCTAGCCGTGTGTCACTCAGAAAACAACAGGCCAATCAGAAGAGAGGCTCATGAATATTAATTAGACAGGTCAAAATCGACCTGTTCTTAGCAGAGCTCCTGAGAGAGAAGCTGTAAAAAATATATTGAGATGGTTTTTGGTACTTATACCGCAAATAAATATTCTTAAGGATAACAAATGCTAAAATAAAACTCCAGAAAGGTGTAAAATATGTGACCTTTAAGGCTTTTTAATTTTTTTCCCCCTCCAAATAAGGCTTTTTCACATCTATGTTTAAAGTTTGTTTACACAACAGTTCTTGGACACCCAAATTCACTATAATTTTACAAATAATACTGTTTTGTGTCATGCAATGTAGTTTTAAGAGTTTTTAGGCAGGAATGTAGTTGTTTAGACTTCAAATATGTGGATTGTTAATAAAGATAATGCCTATTTGAAAATTTGCTTCAATGTTTTCGGAGATGTGAGCTCCAGGGCGCCAGCGGCCGTTCAGCGCTCCTGAACCCGCCGAGAGTAGCCTTACCTCAGCCAGATCTTCTGGAATTGCTGCTGGCTCTTACAGAATTTGTTACAGGCAAATTCTGTAAGAGCAGTCTTTGGACTCATTAATCTATTATTTGTTCCAGAGCAAATAGTTTTGGCTGAGGGCAAAGCCTCATATCTTTATATTTTATATAACTCTAATGCTTATCAGAGCGCTGCCTTTGTACTTTTAAATGAATTGCTTATCAATTTTTAGGATGGCTGATGTTATTATTACTGATTATTCAATAAGTAATATTTTCTGTAAATAATAGAAGTATTTAATAACAGTATTTGGTATTACATTATTCTGCCATTAGATTTTTATGAGTGAGTCAGCAGTAAAGACTTTTATATTGAAAGAGACTGAAAAGCTGTTTCAAACAAGGATGTCATTTTTACTTTCAACAACAGTTTGTAAGACGCAACCAACAAATGCACTGAGCAGCTGTCATTAGAAATCACCCTTAACAGATGAAAGGATACTACGACAAAGATACTACGACAAAGATTTCCTCAGTAAATATTCTAACTAATTTTTTATTGTGAATATGAGATTCAGCTGAAGAGTGAATGCTGTATCAAATGCAGGTAATCACACTCACTCAGTCCATCTCTCTCTCTAATACTCTACTGCACATAATACAGTTTTTAATACAGTAATACAATAAGCTTTCAATGAAGCAACTCAATGTTCCTTCGTTACTAGTTCTATAGTGATGTTTTCGAATTAGTAACGAAGGCTTGGGCTCAGCTGTTAAACTGTCAAACTGAGATTTGAATCTGTGGTGAAAGGAAGTAGTTCTGCATACATATTTTTTTTATTATTATTTTCTAAGACATTCTGTGGTCATTTCTTCTTTATTTACACACCTGTGCTGTCAAATTGTTATATAAACAACATCACATTCCTACCTGTATTCACTATAATTGAAATTGAAAAGAAATTCAATAATGCATTTATGCATTCATATGAATATCATTTATGCATTCATATGAACTTCTTTGTATTTCAGGACATTTCTAAGTCCTTCAAATCTGCAATTCTTAATCTTGTTTGCTACGTCAATTCAAATTCAAAAATGTAACTGGAATTTCTAAATTTAATTCTCAGTTCAATTGTAAATAATGGTCAACACCTTTTAACTGAAACATAAGCGGTTTAGTACACTAAATAGTGTGCAGTAAGACCAGAGATGCAAATAGGTTGACTTTGAACATGGATCAAGCAGTGCTACTAATACAACCTCATTTCCAAAACCCTCAACACTGCTTTTAACTGTCAACACACACAAATAGTAAGTGAGCGGTCAGCCCAGCTCCTCTCGGGATAAAATCAGAGACTGTAAATCATGCTTAATGATGCCTGCGGGCGATAGCCTTAGGGGGAGGCCTAACACACACGCACAGACACACACACACACACACACACACGGATTTCACATGCACACATACAAAGGCACCCACATTTAAAACACAAAGAACAGGAAGTGTTGACGGGCGGTGCCATCCTCGACCTCCTTTCAACCCCAGACGATCAAGGCCTCAAATTCAGTCCATCTGAAGTGATTTGAAACGCTTTCTTTTGCATATGTAATATAATCTTTCTGATGGCTTCAACACTTACATTTTATCCGCAGTTCGTTAGTATTCCTTACCAATTACTTCTACTAATTAACGGCCGACGGAGCTTCATGTGTGCATAAATAAAGCGCTGCTGTCGTCATCAGTGCTGGCTCCATACTCCCGGCAGTCCAACGGCTTAAATCATTGAAAAGCAAGTGGGCTGAAGGGGAAGAGGATGTGAGACACCACAGAAATGGGTAACGAGTGGGTTTCAATATCAATGAGAAGCCCAGACAGAACCTGCTGACTTTTTCCTCATTTTATGTTCTGATTTGTAAATGATGAACATTCAAAATTCTACAGCGAGTTCTGTGCACGCTAATTCTGTGTGGGTTACGCTACAAGTCAAACAGATTTTCAGATCAGTTTCATTCCAGCCAAAGCAACACCATGATCTGTCATGCCAGAAAACCTCAATATAATGTATTTCTCAATGGTACTGTATAACTCAACTAGCAATGGTATCATTAATGGTGCTCATCACTATTACTTGTGCTTATACTTTGGGTTTGCGATCTGAAGAAACCCCTAAATTGAATAAATTTCAGTTCATACCTCATTCTGCAACATTTCTGAGACATGAGGTGTGCTGTAAAGTGATCAGACTTGCGATTTGTGCCTTGCCGACTTGCTGCAATTTAATTGCTATCGGTGTGAACGCTTTTAGAGTCAACATATGGGCCACTAAATCCCGTCCATTTCCAGGGACCCCTGCTTTGTGCTAAGTACCATTCTGCCCCACTTTTTCTATTTCAATGTTATTGTACTGTGAACATGACTCTTATTCATTCCTCTATGAATAGAGAGACAGGAAATGGAGCTGTTTACATTTCTTTCTGGGCCAGTCAGAGGGAGGCTGAGTTTCTCCTCCCCGTCTATTGATTTCAATTGCTTTCCCCGTTATACTTCCATCAACTGTAGCAAGAGGTTCTATACATTAATTTAAAGCTGTCTCACCAATACTAGCATTAAGTGTATTTTTGAACATTAAATAATTTGTAAAAACATGCCATGGGCCCTTTCACATGCTTTGTGCTTTCTTAAAGAGACAGATAAAAATTGTCATAATTTCCTCTCTCATGTTGTTCCAACAGACTTACTTTTTGCCATAGAATACAAAATGAGAAGTTTTGAAGTCATGCTAAACAAAACTGGATGGTGGCTGGTCAAGCTCAAAAAAAATGACAAAAAAAGCACCATATGAGTAGGGCTGTATGTTTTGTGAAATAAATTAATAAATGTAAAAAAAAAAAAAAAAAAAAGGATAAAAATTGTAGTTACGATTTAAAATGTGAGCTTCAAACTTGCTGTGCTTGTTTGTTGCGCTGTACAATTTTATATCGATAAATATATAAATACTAACAATACTATCCAGCAGCAACAGAAAATACCACTTTCAAGGCCCAGAAATGTAGTAAGGACATCAAGTTGTGGTACTCTCGTGAATGGCGGTGGAGAATGACCAGGAAGAGAAGAAATCGTTGAATAAAGTCGTTATTTTTGTTTTCTTTGCACAAAATTCTTGTAGCGTCATATAATTACGCTTGAACCACTGATGTCACATGGACTATTTTATCGATGTCCTTACTACCTTTCTGGGCCTTGAATGTGTCAGTTGTGTTGCTGTGTTGGTCAGAAAGCTCTCGGATTTCATCAAAAATATTTTTATCTCTAATTTGTGCTCCGAATATGAACGAAGGCCTTACGAGTTTGGAACAACATGAGGGTGAGTAATTAATGACAGAATTTTCATTTTTGGGTGAACTATACCTTTAAAGCTTCTCTTTTGTTGACAACAGCCAGTTCTCACTACAAGTTTGCTGCATGTTGCATTCATAAATGCATGTTATAATTGACTCAAACTACAATCTCAAGTCTTCTGAAGGTCATATCATAGCTTTGTCATTAATCACTAAAAATCCCACAGCTGTGGTTCTATTCACTTTCATTGTATGAAAAAGAGCAGCTTGGACATTGCTTTAAATATCTCCTTTTGTGTTCTACCACAGAAAAAGACACAAGGGTGTGCAAACAATGCCACAATATTAATTTTTTGCAAGCAAGAAAGAGAGCGAGAGAGTCAGAAAGAGACGAGTTGTAAGTGCTTTCGTAATGGGCTTCCCAGCTCGTCTCTTATGCGTGTGTGATTTACTTTGTCAGCAGACACTGTGGCACTAGGTGGTTTACTGATCCACACCACTCTCCACTTCCTCTTTCCATCTCTCCCTCTCTCTCTCTGGAATGTGGAGGCGAATGTAATCACAAAAATGTGTTTGATTAAATGGAGTGGATGCCCCTGACAGTCAAGTCTGGAGACAGAAGGAGGGATGCAGCCTCCACTAGAGCAGGAAGAACGGCAGACTGGGGAAATCACTCGTCTCTTTTAGAAAGCACCAGATCCTTTCTGTGTTTTCCCCCTCGGATCACATCACAATAACCTCTCCTTCCACACCTACCTATCGCTTTCCTTCATACAATCTTCTCCTCATTCTCGCATCATCGCAGCAGTTCTCGCTAGCAGTGGGAAGTACAGAAAATCACAGGCTGTCGCCAAAGACTCATAAATTGCAGCGTCAAACGAGGTCAGCAATTAATTACCTTAAATTAAAAAGCCCCTCAGCGTGGCGATGGAAAAGACCCCTGCGTCCGTCAACGGCTCCATCTGAGAGAACTGACGGCGGAATGGGAAGGGCTTCGCGGAGCCCGGGTAGGGGTGAGGAACGGGGGACCGGCGGGAGAAGGTTGATTCGAAGAGATGGCGGGTGCTGATTAATGAAACATGGCCACTGCCTACTGAGAGAGAACATTCTGATCTTGTCAACTGAATGTGGAGTAGCGAACGCTCAGGGCTACGCCGACACGTTTGCAGGATTATAGTGGAGTGTTTGCTGTCTTTCGGAGCGGTTTTCACACAACACTCATAGCACGAAATACTGCCAGCGTTGAATGTACTTTTGTGACATTGAACGGAAGATCCTGCCTTAGGGACATTCTTGAGTTCAATCTGATTTTGCTATTGTTAGGGGCCGCTTACACAGAAGGCATTTTTGCATGTAAAAATGAGATGATTATAGTTCTTTTAACTTGCATTTTTAGAAATTCTGCAAAAGATGCAACCATAATGGTCAAACAAGTCCATGTATGATGCATGTTTACATAGAAAAACTATGGAAAAGCAGTACAGTGGAGTGCATTCAGTGTAAACGGCCCCTTAGTCTGTGTACATACTGTATATTTGCCAGATGGTCATGAATGTAACCGTACATATATTAATTCACTTGCTAGACACTCTCACCCAACGCAGCTTAAAGTGCATTTATTGTATACATTTTATCAGTATAATGTATTCCTAGGGAACTGAACCTATGGCTTTGGCCCCGCCAGCACCAGATGGTTGTACAGTAAAAAGAGTAATATTGTGAAATATTATTACAATTAAAAGTACTGTTTTCTATTTTAATATACTTTCAGCATTATTACTCCAGTCTTCAGTGTCACATGATCCTTCAAAAATCATTCTAATATGTTGATTTGATGCTCAAGAAACATTTATTATTATTATCGATGATGAAAACAGTATATTTTGAGAAAACTGTAACACACTACCATTCAAAAGTAAGATTTTTATTTAATTATTTATTTTTAATAATGAATACTTTTATTCAGCAAGGACACATTAAACAGATTGACACTAAAATATTAAATGCTGTTATTTTTATAATAAATATATATAAATATATTTATATTATTATATATTTATAATAGGATGCTGAATAATATAACTATTATTCACCAAATAATGAAAAAAGAGGTATCATGCTTGTCACAAAAATATTAAGCAACAACTTTTTTTTTCCAAAATAACCATTACTAAGAATTGAGTACCAATAATAACTGATAATAACTGTGCACCAAGCGGAACTGTGCACCAGTTTGTCATCACAAATAAATAATATTTTAAAATATATTGAAAAGAGAAAACAGTTATTTTAAATTGTAATATTTCACAGTATTACTGTTTACTATATTTTTAAATCAAATACTGTATTTTAATCACAGCCTTGCTGAGCATAAGAAACTTACTTAAAAGAAAAAAAAACAACAACAAAAAAAAAACAATTTAATTATTCCAAGCTGACTAAAGGCCAGAATCTTTGAATCAGAATATGTGGATTATATAAGCTTCTTGAGCATACTGACTATTTGCATCTATCGTACTGTAGGCCTGTGTTGACTCAGGGTCAAGCGTGAGGTGTTAAAGGTCAGCGTGTTGACTGATTGCAGTGATGGGCTAGTCGTACTCACTGGACGATGCCGAGGTCATGCGGAGTTCACACATATAAGCGCTGATGTGAACATAACTCAATCAGTCTGGAGACAATGTGTCTGTGGGCATTCAGGACAATAGACTGAGAGCACAGACACACTTATTTAACAGCATGTGTACTTTGAGGTGAACTCCTATCAAACAACTAAGAGCAACTCTCTAGGAACTAACCAGAATACACCAAGAACTGTATAGGAACCAAAACCACTGAGAAAATGAATAAACAAGTTCACAGAAGCAAATAAAACAATAATGTGCACAAATAAATAAAAAAATGTATAATAAATCTCACACTCTATAGTAATGTGATTAATTTAGCTGCCGGTCGATGTCTGGCATCAATATCATGGTTTGAGGGTTAAACTTTTATGACAGGACGGCAATTATTGAAAATTCTACGGGGTCTATAAATGTTGCTGCAAATTTTCCTCTGACCTTGGATCAGATGCCCGAGTCCTAATATATTCATTACTGCTCAGTCTTGCATGACATTATTTTCACACTTAAGCAGTTTTACTCCTAATGTTTGTCGGGATAATTTGTGAATGGCATATTATGAGATGTCTGTGTCTTTGAGGATCTTAAGAGAGCTCAGCGTTTGCCAGATATTAATGTTTGTATGTTTTATCATGTTCGAACAATAAGTCACTCCACGCGGCTCGATTATGCCACCCATTCTGTCAAAGGTGTTGGCTGCCAGGATTGTTAATTAAATCTCAGTAAAGCCATGAATCGAGGGTCATTCTAGAAACTTCATTAGGAGTTATGAATATTAATTTTCCAATTTAAAACATCATCCAACAACCCTTTTGACTTTTTAAACATGCACAAGAAAAAATATACTGCATAATTAATTAACTATAGATTTAGATTAATTAATGTAATGGTGAAGAATTAATTGAAGTCAAAATTCTCCATCATTCCCTGTTGAATGAGGCCTACATGTGCATTATCAGAAGCGCCTACAACCGCACACATGAACACTGGGATGATTTTTGGTTTCCAGTCTCATTTAATCACACTCGACTGTCTCGTTTAAAGGGACAGTTCAGACAAAAATCATAACTCTCTCCACCTTGTGTTCCAAATACATATGACTTTCTTTCTTATATGAAACCCAAAAGGAGATGTTCTGCAGACTGTGTTGATATTTCTTGTGAATGCAATTACAATGAATAGGGAAAGGCTTTCAAGTTACAAAATAAGGATTATAGATGCTGACTATACAACTTGTGCTCAATATTCCAATATAAATGCTGTTATTCATTGATAATTTTCCCCTCCACTGAGTCGTTAAGTATTGCAACTGAATCACTGAGTCAGTGAGTTGAACTTAAGAACTAGATCATTTATGAATGAATAATGTATACCAGTTTTGTAAACCAAAATAACAAATTCTAACAATTTCACTGAAAAGTTCTGAATGTGCTAATGAGCACTGGAGCTAATTTGGGACAGGTCACCCAAAAGTAAATCAAAATTCTGTTATCATTTACTCTCCTCAAGTTGGTCCAAACCTGTATGAGTTTCTTTCTTCTGTTGAACATAAAAGAAGATATTTTGAAGAATGTTGGTAGCCAAACAGTTGATGGTCCCCACTGACTTCCACAGTAGGAATAAAAAAATAAAATAAAATAAAATAAAATAAAATAAAATAAAATCTTTTGTGTTGAAAAAACAGACAGTTTTGGAACGATATGAAGGTGAGTAAATGATAACAGAATTATCATTTGTGGGTGAACTATTCCTTTGTTATTACAATGTGAATGACAGCTTCAATCTGTTTCTCATATGGTTTTTACTGCATTTTGAATTGTGTTTTGAATCATGTGTTTTGAATATTTCAATCACTGTCCATTGTAATTGCATTAAAAAAAGTGTGGAAAACAGTCCTTAAAATTTCTCCATCTGTGTGACAAAAAAACTAACAAAACAAATCAGGTTTAGAATGACATGAGGATGAGTAGAAGATGAACGAACACACAAAGGAATGAGCAAACACACTCATTACCGCTATTTGAGTCATAAATTCAGCTTTTTCAGAGCAGATGTACTCTGGCAGACACGCACTTCATCCCTAGAGGAGGGACAGTGAGCTGCTGTCTGTTCTGCAAGTGTTGCTAAATAATTTAATTCAGTCTTTATCATCAAGAGATGCTGAGACTCACGAGGATGATCTGCCCATGAGGTTTACCTCTCGCTCTCCTTTCTGACACATACACACACACACACACACACACACACACACAGAAATGCATTATCTCACAGGCTGTGAGACCAAAACCCAAATCAGCAGCTCAGTCAGTCAATGAGTTTTGTATGAAGGCACCTCCTACAGGTGCATCTCAATAAATTAGAATGTCGTGGAAAAGTTCATTTATTTCAGTAATTCAACTCAAATTGTGAAACTCGTGTATTAAATAAATTCAGTGCACACAGACTGAAGTAGTTTAAGTCTTTGGTTCTTTTAATTGTGATGATTTTGGCTCACATTTAACAAAAACCCACCAATTCACTATCTCAGCAAATTAGAATACTTCATAAGACCAATAAAAAAAAAAAAAAAAAAAAAAAAAAAAAAAAACATTTTTAGTGAATTGTTGGCTTTCTGGAAAGTATGTTCATTTACTGTATATGTACTCAATACTTGGTAGGGGCTCCTTTTGCTTTAATTACTGCCTCAATTCGGCGTGGCATGGAGGTGATCAGTTTGTGGCACTGCTGAGGTGGTATGGAAGCCCAGGTTTCTTTGACAGTGGCCTTCAGCTCATCTGCATTTTTTGGTCTCTTGTTTCTCATTTTCCTCTTGACAATACCCCATAGATTCTCTATGAGGTTCAGATCTCGTGAGTTTGCTGGCCAGTCAAGCACACCAACACCATGGTCATTTAACCAACTTTTGCTGGTTTTGGCAGTGTGGGCAGGTGCCAAATCCTGCTGGAAAATGAAATCAGCATCTTTAAAAAGATGGTCAGCAGAAGGAAGCATGAAGTGCTCCAAAATTTCTTGGTAAACGGGTGCAGTGACTTTTTCAAAAAACACAATGGACAAACACCAGCAGATGACATTGCACCCCAAATCATCACAGACTGTGGAAACTTAACACTGGACTTCAAGCAGCTTGGGCTATGAGCTTCTCCACCCTTCCTCCAGACTCTAGGACCTTGGTTTCCAAATGAAATACAAAACTTGCTCTCATCTGAAAAGATGACTTTGGACCACTGGGCAACAGTCCAGTTCTTCTTCTCCTTAGCCCAGGTAAGACGCCTCTGACGTTGTCTGTGGCTCAGGAGTGGCTTAAGAAGAGGAATACGACAACTGTAGCCAAATTCCTTGACACGTCTGTGTGGTGGCTCTTGATGCCTTGACCCCAGCCTCAGTCCATTCCTTGTGAAGTTCACCTAAATTCTTGAATTGATTTTGCTTGACAATCCTCATAAGGCTGCGGTTCTCTCGGTTGGTTGTGCATCTTTTTCTTCCACACTTTTTCCTTCCACTCAACTTTCTGTTAACATGCTTGGATACAGCACTCTGTGAACAGCCAGCTTCTTTGGCAATGAATGTTTGTGGCTTACCCTCCTTGTGAAGGGTGTCAATGATTGTCTTCTGAACAACTGTCAGATCAGCAGTCTTCCCAATGATTGTGTAGCCTAGTGAACCAAACTGAGAGACCATTTTGAAGGCTCAGGAAACCTTTGCAGGTGTTTTGAGTTGATTAGCTGATTGACATGTCACCATATTCTAATTTGAATTGGTGGGTTTTAGTTAAATGTGAGCCAAAATCATCACAATTAAAAGAACCAAAGACTTAAACTACTTCAGTCTGTGTGCACTGAATTTATTTAATACACGAGTTTCACAATTTGAGTTGAATTACTGAAATAAATAAATTTTTCCATGACATTCTAATTTATTGAGATGCACCTGTAAGGCTTCCAAGGCACCATAATGTCACGTCTAATGATCTAGAAAAAATTCAAGTGAGCTTTAGAAATAAGTGAATATTTAATGACTACAAAGGTTATTTCTTGCAAGAAATGGAATCATGAGTTAAAAAAAACTAAAAAAGTACATTTGTTAATTAATTTTTATCCAGCTGCTCCATCAAATGTGATTATTTATTTATTATTATTTTTTTACTTCTTTCAGCCGACCACTGAACCACATACACAGGATTGTGGGATTTTATATCCAGAAAAAATTTATCTGTGCCACCAGCATTTTCTAAAATACTGTACAGTAACTCAAAAATGTAAAATTATTCTACACTATAAAAATATCTGTAAAAATAGGGCACAATGTACTGTATTAATATGAAGGAATTTCCTGTATTCATAATTTTTTACCTGTATTTTGAATTTTGCTTTTCACTGCATTGTGTCTGCAGGTCCTTGAACACTTAGTTCGAAATTTTTGTCCAAAATATTTGCACATTAAAAAATAAATACGACCTCACATTGTGTCAATAACGTTTACACACTGTTCAAAAAAAAAAAAAAAAAAAAAAATTGGATCGCCGTTTTTCGCATCCGTTACATGCATTTTGAGAGGAAAGGATGATGAATACGAAAAAATGAAAAAACACATACAAAAATTTCGGACTCAGTGTGCAAGGACCTTGCATTGTTTTTCAAGTCCTTACAAAATTTTCACACAGTAAAAAATAAACACAACCTCAAGTTGTGTCAATCATGTTTACACACCGCCTCCGAAACTTTTGTCCGTCATAAAAAAAATTGGATCAGGTTCGTTTTTTTGTTTTTCGCATCCATAGCATGCATTTTGAGAGGAAAGCATGACGAATATGAAAAAAAAAAAAAAAAAAAAAAACGCATACAATTTTTTTTTTTTTTTTTTTGTGTGTGTTTTAAGGTCCTTGCACACTGAGTCTGAAATTTTGCACATTAAAAAAAATTGTTTAACATGGTTGATTAGAAGTGAATTCTGAATCAAAGGTCTTGCAAAAAAAACAAACAAACAAAAAAAAAACCCACTGAATTGCCATGAAATAAATATGTATTTGTTTATTTTATTTTGTTTTTATTTTATTATAATTTTTTTGTCAGCTGAGTCACCCTCTGACCTAAAATATATACTTGAATTTTCTCCTAAGATGTTGTTAAAATTTCATAAATTTAACAACAAATTTGTATGCTCACGGTTTTCAGATGTTCACATTTGTCATGCAGACAAAAAAAAAACTAAATATTATCATTTTTTGTGTAGTAAGTGTATAATTTAATTTTTTTTAAATTTTAAAATGATTTTTATAATTTAATACATTTAATACATTTTTATAATTTAATCACTTATTAGCTTTTTATCAATCCTCGAACACCGTGTAGTTCCCTCACAAACCCCAGTTTGGGAAAACTCAGCATTAAACCAAATATGTCATTATTCAGGTACGTAGATACCTGGACATATTTAAACAGTAACTATTCACTTCAAACTTTTGCCCTTAATGGCTGTAAGTTAAAGGGGTAAATGACTGGACATGTAAATGACATGCTAAATCTCATTACAGCTCACCTTGTGGCAACGCTGAGCATGCAACAATCAATTGGGTTGCATTTTAAATTGTGTTCTGACACATTTTGGAACATAAAAACGCAAAACTAGAAGTGAAATACTGGTGTGTTTTGGTCATTATTTTTAAAAGTGCATGTTGTATACTGAGAATACACTATCAGTATACATTGACCAATCTGATCTGTGACTCTCAATGCGCAACACAACACAAGTTCAGATGACAGACACATTGAAGCCTGTGTACTGTGCATGGCAGAATGCATTAATGTGTCTGTATATGATTGTTTTTTTTGGATTATTTATGAGCTCGGGGCTGACAGAATCGGGTCACCCCGCACTCAAATCAAAAGATGAACTATGACCAACCACTGTCAAAAAACACACATCAACCCAACGTGCACAACTTCAAAGCCACAGCACGCTGTTCTGCGCGAAATCCGTGTGTTGTATGTTTTATAGAGGCGGGAATCTCTTGCTGTTTCGCTTGATGGTCAATAGTCTTCCTGGACCACACGGACGTATTGCTGCTCTCGTCAGAGCATGCTCATCCTTCACATATCTTCTGTTCGCTGTGTTTTCTCTTTTCAGATTTCTTCCTCTGCTCTTCCCGTATGGTTCAGTGCGTCCTACACGGCGTCACTCATCCATCATCTCTCACTGCTCTCCTACAGCTCCTGTCTCTTTCTCTCTCTCTCTATTTCATATTGACATGTTGCCACTTCCCAGACCCCTCTCGTTTCATCTTACTCAACTACCCCTCGGACGTGCCGCTCTGCTCAGGCCCACCACCCTCCCAATACACACACGTCTCACTCACATCTGTGAACATACAATAAATGGACTTCACTCACAAAGCGCAAGAGGACTACAGTAATGTTGTAAATCGAGAAACACACAAAAAAGTACATGAACACACACAAGCCCACATCCACACAGAATACATATACATCAAAAACCACACACACACACACACACACACACACACACAAAGCAAAGCAAAGCAAAGCAAAGCAAACACAAATGCCAAAGAAACACACAAATGCACACATACTGTATATAAAAGAGCATGCATGAACACATTTACACACGCAAAAATGTCCCAGCTAACAAGGACATTCTCAGAAACAAATTTTCTTAGTTGGGCTAACATATAAAAAGACACACACTCACACACACACACACACACACACACACACACACACCTACACACGCACACACACACACACACACACACACACACACAAAAGCACATGCACAAAAGCAGAAACAAACAAATACACATACACAATAAAACCTATATAAAAGGCACAACAATACAAAAGCTCTCAAAAAAAAAAACCTCATAAAGCACAAAAATACAAAAGCTCTCTTTAACAATTCATAAAAAAAGCATATGCACAAACACAAAAACCATGCATGCACAAAAGCACACATACACAAACAAATGCACATACAGTATATAAACACTGATGAAAACCTATATAAAAAGGCACAAACATACAAAAGCTCTCAAAAATACACATGCACGCAAAACACACACATACATGCATAGATGCACATTTGGGACGTCCGGTAAGTAATGGTATCAGTCTTTCTACATCATCGGCAGTACTGAGCACTGACTCTATTGGTTTCAGATTGCTGTCTGACTGCTTCTGAACGCTCACAAGCTGTGTGTGCATGTGCGTAGACGGTTGCATGCACTTCATAATCAAAACGCCCATCTTGGCAGGGTGTTAATGTAAACACAGTCCATTTGTCTTCAGAAAATGTAGAATAAATCAGCTAAGTGTCAAAATATCAGATATATAATTTAGGTTTTGCAGTGAAATGCAGCTTGAAACTGAATTTTTACTACATCGTAGATATTAATCAAACAACCTTATTGACAAGATAAGAAGGGGAAATCACTCACTCTTGTGGTAGCATTTAAGTCTATGTCAGACTTTACATCTAAATAAATTAGTGCGGTCAGTCGATTAAAAAAAAAATTAACGAATTAATCACACATTTTCTCTGAAATTAATCGCAATTAATCCCACCTAACATTAAAATGTTTAAATTTTATGTTGCAATAATTTCACAATCAATCTTCAAATTAATGTAGAAACAACAAAGACAGTATATTTTTAATATTTGTTAAATATTTTTTTATGACTGATGGCGAGTATCACTGACATCAATATTACTGATGTCTCTAGGAAATTGTTCTTTTTTCCCCTAATATTTAACCATTGACAATAGCCATTCGACATTATAGTATAATTGAGAGCCATCATTTTTAACATTTATTAAAATACAGTTCCCCTTTCAGTCAGTCACTCCGAGTCACGTCGGATGACCGACGAAATTGGGATCTCGCCAGAGAGACCAATCCACTTCGAGTGTAACTAAACGAGCCAATGGACATTGGCATGCGATTATTGCATCCAGCTGCCGCTGATCACAGCGTGAGCATAAGAGGCAGCTGATGCACCGCATCAATTATCCTTTCGCTTCGGAGCCGAGCGGTAGTGGTTAAAGCTACTGCTCTCCCTTCCAAGAGAGTGTTCTGCGAGCGAGTGCGGGCGTTACGGCGCGGCAGCGGTGGTCACGGTGTCCGGGAGAGAAAGATCGTCTTCCTGCTGACAGCCACACTAGGAGTGTGTGGTGGCCAGCTCCCCTGCGTGCTTCAGCACTAAAAGAGCATTTCTCTGAAAGAGCAATTTCTCTAAAAGAGCAACACGGGTGATCGCGTCTTTTTAAAGATGTCTTTTCACCCGTGCGTTTCTGGGTGTGGTCGTTTCCTGGCGCCTCAGGACGGTCACGATCGCTTCCTCACGTGTCTGGGCATTCAGCACGTTGAGGTGGCTTTCGTGGATGGTTCATGTTCTTCTTGCGGGGACGTGACCATCTCGGAGTGCGACTCTGCTATGTCAAACATGGCAGAGTCCCTCTGCCTGCCGTGATCCGGCGTGCAAAAGAAAAAGGGAGATGGTGACTTTTGTTCATTTTGTTCCGCCGCTGGCCCAGCAGCCAGCGGTACCCAAAACATCAGTAAAGAGCGGTCTCCTCAATCTCCGGGTCTCAAGAGGAGGAGAGTGGTGATCCGTGCATCACAGGATCGCTTCCCTCCTCCTCTCTCGCCAGCAGGCAGCGGGTGGTTGCCCAAGAGCACCCCTCCTGCCCATTCGTGGAACCAGGTAAGGGCAGTAGCACTCCAGTCCCCGCTTCAAGTCGTCAAACGCCGGGCTGTCACAAGCCTCAAGCCGGGTTCCTGTGTCTCCTCCCACGCGAGGAGAAATCAGGTGAGTGCTACACTACACACCCAGACCCCGCCCCCTGCCGTCACAGGCCAGGCCGTCACAGGCCCTGGGGCCGGTCCCTGTGTTCCACCTCGCTGCCCCACCGCGGGCATGTCGGTGGGCCCGTTGGCCCCGCTGGTGCGGTCTCTCGGAGCCTGGTTAGCGCTCCCCAGCCCGTCCCGGTGGCTCCTGTGGACCATCAGACTTGGCTATGCGATTCAGTTCGCCCGGCGTCCCCCCAAGTTCAGGGGCATCCGGTTCACTTCAGTCAAAGCCGTCGATGCCCCTGTCTTGCTCGCGGAGATTGCAGTCCTACTGGCGAAGGATGCAATAGAGCCGGTCCCTCCAGCCGATATGAGGTCGGGGTTTTACAGCCCTTACTTCATTGTGCCCAAGAAAAGCGGTGGGTTACGACTGATCTTGGATCTGCGAGTTTTGAACCGTGCACTTCACAAGATGCCGTTCAAGATGTTGACGCAGAAACGCATTTTTGGATGCGTCCGTCCCCTAGATTGGTTTGCAGCAATCGACCTGAAGGACGCGTACTTTCATGTTTCGATTCTCCCGCGACACAGGCCATTCCTGCGATTCGCGTTCGATGGTCGGGCATATCAGTACAAGGTCCTGCCCTTCGGGCTGTCCCTTTTCGCCTCGTGTCTTCACCAAAGTCGCAGAGGCGGCCCCTTGTTCCCCTGAGAGAACGGGGTGTGCGCATTCTCAACTACCTCTACGACTGGCTCATACTTGCACAGTCTCGAGAGCTGTTGTGCGCACACAGGGACCTGGTGCTCAGGCACCTCAGCCAGTTGGGCCTTCGGGTCAATTGGGAAAAGAGCAACTCGTGCCAGTGCAGAGGATCTCTTTTCTCGGCATGGAGTTGGATTCGGTCAACCAGACAGCACGCCTCACCCAGGAACGTGCTCAGTCGGTGCTGAACTGCCTCAAGACTTTATCAGGCAGGACAGCGGTCCCACTGAAACTCTTTCAGAGGCTCCTGGGGCATATGGCTGCAGCTGCTGCCATAGTTCCGCTCGGTCTGCTCCATATGAGACCGCTTCAGCACTGGCTCCGTGGTCGAATCCCGAGGTGGGCGTGGAAACGCGGTACTCACTGGGTTCAGATTACACCGGCCTGCCGCAAGACCTTCAGCCCGTGGTCAGATCCTTCGTTCCTTCGGGCAGGAGTGCCCCTGGAGCAGGTATCCAGGCATGCTGTGGTATTCACGGATGCCTCGGCCACCGGCTGGGGTGCCACGTACAACGGGCACGCAGTATCAGGGGTTTGGACGGGCCCCCTTCTGCGTTGGCATATCAATTGCCTCGAGTTGCTGGCAGTACACCTTGCCCTGTGCCGCCTCAGAGGGCGCCTTCGGGGCAGGGACGTTCTGGTCCGTACGGACAACACTGTGACCGTTGCCTATATCAACCGGCAAGGCGGTTTGCGCTCCCGTCGCATGTCGCAACTCGCCCGCCACCTCCTCCTCTGGAGTCAGAAGCATCTGAGGTCCCTTCGTGCCATCCACATCCCAGGAGTGTTCAATCAGGCGGCCGACGAGCTGTCTCGAGCGGCACTTCCTGGGGAGTGGAGACTCCATCCCCAGGCGGTCCAGCTGATTTGGAGTCGGTTCGGAGTTGCTCAGGTAGACCTGTTTGCATCTCCAGAAACCACCCACTGCCAGTGGTTCTACTCCCTGTCCGAGGCAACGCTCGGCACGGATGCACTGGCACACAGCTGGCCCCAGGGCTTGCGCAAGTATGCGTTTCCCCCAGTGAGCCTGCTAGCACAGACATTGTGCAAGATCAGGGAGGACGAGGAGCAGGTCCTGTTAGTGGCTCCATATTGGCCCAACAGGACCTGGTTCCCGGAACTCATGCTCCTCGCGACAGCCCCTCCCTGGCCGATTCCTCTGAGGAAGGATCTGCTTTCTCAGAGACGGGGCACCCTCTGGCACCCGCGTCCAGACTTGTGGAAACTTCATGTGTGGTCCCTGGACGGGACGCGGAGGTTCTAGGTGACCTGCCCCAGGAGGTAGTGCTCACTATCGCTTCAGCACGAGCACCGTCCACAAGACGGGCCTATGCGCTGAAGTGGAACCTGTTCGTCGAATGGTGTTCCTCTTACCAGGAGGACCCCTGGAGGTGTTCGATCAGAGCCGTGCTTTCCTTTTTGCAACAAGGGTTGGAGCGTAGGCTGTCCCCCTCCACCCTTAAGGTATATGTTGCTGCTATTTCTGCCCACCACGACCCCATAGAGGGGAGGTCGGTGGGGAAGCACGATCTGGTCGTCAGGTTTCTTAGGGGGGCCAGGAGGTTAAATCCTCCGAGGCCTCCCTCCCTTCCCTCTTGGGATTTGGCTTTGGTGCTAAGAGCCCTACAAACTGCCCCCTTTGAGCCATTGCAGTCAGTCAAGTTGAAGTTTCTTTCTATGAAAACCCTACTCCTGACTGCATTGGCCTCAATCAAGAGGGTGGGGGACCTGCAGGCATTTTCGGTCGACGAGTCGTGCCTTGAGTTTGGGCTGGCTGACTCCAGTGCAACACTGAGGCCCCGGCCCGGCTATGTGCCCAAGGTTCCTACCACGCCCTTCAGGGACCAGGTAGTGAGCCTGCAAGCGCTGCCCCTGGAGGAGGCAGACCCAGCCCTAGCTTTGCTCTGTCCTGTACGCGCACTGCGTCAGTACGTGGATAGAACTCAGAGCTTCAGGACCTCAGAACAGCTCTTTGTCTGTTACGGAGGACAGCAGAAGGGGAAGGCTGTCTCCAAGCAGAGGATGGCCCACTGGATAGTGGATGCCATCACCTTGGCCTACGAAGCACAAGGTGTGCCCTGCCCGCTCAGGTTGCGTGCTCACTCCACTAGGGGTGTCGCATCGTCCTGGGCACTGGCTCGTGGTGCCTCGCTAGCAGACATCTGTAGAGCTGCGGGTTGGGCGACTCCCAACACGTTCGCTAGGTTTTATAGCCTACGTGTCGAACCGGTTTCCTCCTGTGTTCTCACCTCAAACGGGTAGTGGCACTGAGAGGGCCGGCTCAGAGTCGGCTTGCGGCGTCCTTACGCCTAATTCTCCAGAGAGTTCCTTAACCAGGCAAACCCTGTTGAGTCCTCCAGCACTCCGGCGTCCGGATGCGGCGGGGCGTCCGGCGCCAGGCCTTCAGCCAATGAATTCTTGAAATTTGGTGCGAGGCTAGTGCCCATATGAGAGACCCTGTCGGGATCCCATATGTGTATTCCACGGTATTCTTATTAGAGCCATGTTTCCCCTGGCGGACCACGTTCTGCCATCTCTAAAGATGCAGCCTGAGCCATCTCAGAGACTTCCATGTGCAATAGGGCCCTTCGGGGTTACTTCACATGTTTGAATGTCACTTAACCCCCTCTGGGAGGAGGTGACTCCGCAGTGTGCCTCTTCCAAGTGGAAGGGCACGCTTCCCAGTGTTATCCTAGTCCTACTGTTTGGGTTGCTCAAGGAACACCAGTAGTTGACCTTCTCTGTGTAGAGCCCGGTCCTATTGTCTGCCTTATAGGAAGGGTCAGGAGCCCTACACAGGGCACTGGAAGGGGCAGCTCCTGTGGCGCTTTGGTAGGGATCCCAATTTCGTCGGTCATCCGACGTGACTCGGAGTGACCGACTGAAAGGGGAACGTCTCGGTTACGTATGTAACCCTCGTTCCCTGAAGGAGGGAACGGAGACGTCACGTCCCGTCGCCACAGTCGCTGTACCACCGCTGAGCTGCCGGGTCGCCGGCTCGGCTCCTCAGCGAAAACATAATTGATGCGGTGCATCAGCTGCCTCTTATGCTCACGCTGTGATCAGCGGCAGCTGGATGCAATAATCGCATGCCAATGTCCATTGGCTCGTTTAGTTACACTCGAAGTGGATTGGTCTCTCTGGCGAGATCCCAATTTCGTCGGTCATCCGACGTGACGTCTCCGTTCCCTCCTTCAGGGAACGAGGGTTACATACGTAACCGAGACGTTTTTTACAATCATTTTTGAACTAATAACAGAACCTTCATGTCATTTTTCAAAACTCTAGACATAATTCACAATCGATAATCAAAATGCACATTTTTCAAAACACTTTACGCTTTTTCCAAATGCTTGGATACAGTACACATGATGACACAATTTAACATCAAAGTATTGCTATTTCAAAATACAACTCACACATTACATTTGAATTGAGTGTCTATTCATTTCATTACAATGATCTAACTATCAATTGATACAACTGCTCAAAATGCTAAGTAACTGTTGCATTAATCTTGAAGCATAGTTTTTATGGAAAATGTGAACAATATTAAATGTTTAGATTATGAAAGTGAAGCAACAGAGGACTGAGTATGCTCAGGTATGATCAGTTTCAAGATGCCTGTTGTTGGGAGAAAAAAAAAAATCCCCCAAAGTCTATATCATTGTTATCAGTATTTGTTTTTCCTAAAGTAAATATCTTTTTAGAGGGTGATAGAGCTGGAGAAGGATGAAAACCATTCATATTTTTGGATGAGGCAGGCTTTAACCTGGCCATGACATGGAGGAGAGGTTGAGAGCCCAGCGGTCGAGAGGGGCCCAGAACGATGTTCGGTGGGGGCCTGACCACCCCCCACTGAATGTGATTTTGAGGGGCCCCATAGCAAAATCAGTGCAATGGGCCCAGAATTCCTAGCGACAGCACTGAGTGCAATCATGGTTTCAGGCCCATCCACAGTTTATCACCTTGTATTTACCTCCATACTCCCCTTTCCTTACTGTAACCCGACTGAAGAGTTTTTCTCCACATGGAGGAGGGAGGTTCACAATAGGCCTCACAAACAAGTCCTTCTTATCCAGGCCATAGATGATGCGTGCAATGACATCACAGGAGACCAATGCCAGGCCTGGATTTGCCATACCAGAAGATTTTTTTTCCAAGATGTTTAACTAATGAAAACATCCATTATGATGTGGATGAGAACCTGTGGCCAAATCCACAAGACAGGGTTGATAAAAACATAGAAGTGCAGTGAGGAACTCTCCAGCTGACATTTTACTGTAGGGCTAATGTAGTTTTTTCTTGTTTTTTTTTTTCCTATCTATTTTTTTTTTTTTAAAAACCTGTTGCGTTGATTATTTCATCAATAATTTTTAACTTTTTGTTTAATGATTCCAGTGTCTGTACTTTTCTCTCTAGTCTATTACAATGATGTATGAATGTGTAGAACCATAATGAAAGCTTCATCATGTGTTTTGAACAACTATATTTAATGATTGTACCAACAACTACACAGTGAAACTATGTGTATCTTGTGTGTGGGTGATCTAAAGTAATGTTCCTATGATATTTCATAATAAATTAGTATTTTGAACAAATGCTTCTGCAAATGCAAGGCTTCTTTAAAGATATGAACGTAATATGCAAAGTTTTGAAGATTGGACAGCCTGTGTTACAAATAATAACTGTTTTGAGTTTTGTGTCTAGAGTTTTGAAAAATGACATGAAGGTTCTGTTATTAGTGCAAAAATGATTGTAAAAAACTGTAATAATAATAATAATAATTTAAGTGAACTTAAAACAATCTTCACATAAACCCATTATTTATGGGTTTGAAGTTATCAAACACTAAATACTAAATGAAATATAGATGGATCCTTAAAGCTACAAAAGTTATTGATTTCCTCTTTTTTCTTTTGTTCTTTGATGAACAGACACCACAGCAGCTGGGTTATTAGGTTATTTGGCTGCTATTACTTTAAGAGCTGCAGCTGCTGAACATGACTCGGATCTGACACGCATGCTCGTAGTTTCATTCGCGCTTTAATATGAAATGATACAGTCTACAGCGTGCACCGCTGTATTTGTGCGTGTAATTGAAGAGCATGTGCTACGAGCACAGTATAACGACTGACAGGACAGAAAAATTCATTTTTACTAACATATGGCCTGAAAACATCTCATCTGACCGCAGTTCATTATTGTTCTATTGAAGCTCCTCATCACCTGTACCATTTCCGTGCTCATTTGACTCGTGCCTGTCGATGAGGCGAAGTGGAGTGTGCGTCTAAAAAGTCTCCTGTTTGTTGTGGTTGTCAAGACAATCTGCATCTAAATAAACACAATTATTGTCAAGAAAAAAAGACTCAGATGCAGCAGTTGTAAGTGGGGTGGCAAACCCTAGCCCCGCCCCTGTGTTAAATATATTTAACACCGTTAAACTGGAGAAATGAATCGCCTGTGTTAACGCGCTATATATATATATATATATATATATATATATATATATATATATATATATATATATATAAATTGTCATACAAAACATTAAAACATTCAGACAAATATAAAATTTCATATTAAGTAACAAAAATTATTTTAGTTTTCGTTTAAACCACACTGATCACATTTTAACTTCTTAAATAAACAAGTGTTTTGTTGTTGTGGAATTAGATGGTATCAAGAACCATGAAGTTTCACTGCTATTGGTGTCGACTACTGAACATTCGGTTTCGTTACAAGACTACTGCAAACATTCACACATATGCACACATGCAATTTTTTTTCCTGCACTAATAAATGCCCAGTGTCTTGCCAGCAAGCATTAGTGCAGAGCAGAGAGTCTGTCTGCCGCTGCAGCACGCCAACACATGCAGCACTAGCGGGAAGAACCAGAGGAGCTGACGTACCGTCTGAGAGACGGCCCATCGCACAATTCATAATGGCAGGCACGCGATACACACACACACACACAGTCTGCAATGGCCACTGCTTACTTCTCCACAACCTCCTCACACACACACAAACCCACACTTACTGTTTGCTGTGTGAAAAGCAGTTGTTTATTTCCTGGAGGAATAGAGTGTTATGTTCGATGAAACCTTCAAAGCTCTCTGTTGTTATTTTGGTGTTTTAATAAAAGGCATGTCCGACAAACTGCTCTTTCGGGATTATGGGAGGTGGGCATCAAAGAGAACCTGATGTGTGTGAGTGTGTGTTCACACTGACAGAGCTTCTTTATTCAGTGGATGTGTGATGAAAATAACTGGACCATATCAATATTATTTCATTATGCAGCATGTCAAAACATCTCAAGATGCTTTGTTGTGTTCGTGCAAGTAAAAGTGTAAAAATGTGTAGCACAGATATATATATATATATATATATATATATATATATATATATATATATATATATATATATGTATATATATATATATATATATATATATATATATATATATATATATATATATAGTGTTATTGCCTGTTATTTATTTATTTGTTCCTATTTGATTACTGACTGTTGTCTGATTGTCTTTTTTAGTTAAAATAAATTCAATTATGAGATTGAAATCAAGGTTCCTTGCGCTGTGTGTAAGCTATTGCACAACAAAATTTTTCCCCTAGAGTTGTGTGCAATTTTTATCATTTTCTACGAAATTCAGGACCTGATATGAATAAATAAAAACAATAGCATTGTCTGGCTAAACAAATGTAATTTTTTTGATCAGGTTAACCTCAAATTTTAATATTTAGTTTGAACTGAAAAAAAAAAAATATTGCAAACCATAATAATATACCCAACATGGAGTAATTCACTCACTGAAGATCAAATCAAATATAGAAACAATTAAGAGGACATTTACCATAATAATAAAAAGAAAAATAATAAAAAAGTAAAATAAATAAATAAATAAATAAATAAAAACAAGAAAATAAAACATGATGCTTGTCACACAATTTTCAGATCTTTTTAGTTTTCAGGTGTGTGTTTGATTAGTAACACAGTTGACAGAATTTTTGTGGACATGAGTAAAATGAAATATCTTCTTATTTAAAAGAAAATTAAATTTGAACTCAATCTTTTTTTCTAGGTATTCATATTGTAGAAATAAATAAATAAATAAAAAAAACTGAAAAACTTCAGTCCTGACAAACAGGATGTACAAAATATATATGTATAGAAATATAGAAATCTGTATGCATAATAATATTTAATTATGTGATTTACGCTCTGAAACTACCTTCACATCACGACTGTCCGCTGGACGTTTCTCATCTCTCGTTTGTGTGAAGTTCAGCATTTCCCAACTTTCTAACACTCTCACCACTCGCTTGGCACCGCTGTCAATCCCACAATCCCCCGCTGCACAGCTCCCATAGAGAACGAATTGAAAATGGCCGCTCAGCTCGTCTGACTTTGCACCAGTGGACACGTGTGATAAAAACAAAGCAGAAGATGAAGTGTAAAGCAGTCTTTAGACTATCATCACAGTCAAGTACAGTGTGTCGGTATATTGAATATATTCTGTTTGTGTCTGGAGCTGCCAGTAGGTGTGTACATCACAGAGACAGAGCAGATCAATCTCTCTCAGTCTCTCCTGGCTGAAAGTCAGATAAAACACATGCTGACTCACAATATATGTGTGTGCGAACTGGTGTGTGTTGTGTTTGTGAGTCCCTCCGTCCAATCAGACGTCTGTTATGGATCAATTAACTCGACTTTCATGTTTGTCAACTCTGATGATAAACTGATATGGATCATTAGAGCTTTAATTGGTCGATTATACCTTTAAGAACAACTGGGGAGAATTTACAAACGGAGGTCCGTTCATTTTCTATTCTATTTGTGTTTAAAATTCACCACGGTACAGACGGGTCTTCTCGGTTCACTGGCCTACAAAGTCCACTACAACTCGAGCAGGAAACATGAACTCCAGGAGACGAGCGGACACTTTCTCCTCTGCTCCTCGCCCTCCCGCATTCCTTCACTCTGTCTGTTATCAATTTTCTCCTCATTCTATCCTCCATCGGTTCGGTTTCAAAGAGCCCTGGGTGTATTTGCACATGAATGAGCGTGTGGTGTTTAATTACGACCTCAGATGCACTCCCCTTGTGGAAGAGAGGAGAGACACATGACACAAAGCAGATCAGCCAAATTAAACTTTGACAAAACGGCAGTGGGCATGCATTGGTATTCCTCAGACGTCATTGTTAGGATGGGAGAGGGCCCTTTATGTTCTGTTCTTTAGAGAGAGACTGGAGGAGTCTTGGAGCGGCGGCACTGAGGACTAGGGAGGAGAAAAGCACAGAAATCTAACGAAATTCACTGAGGTTTATGCTTAAGACATGAAATGCTTAAGACAAAATTATTTGCCAATGGGATGAGAAAAATAAATTTGTTTCCCTTTATTAAATTAAATAGTAAATTTAAATACCCATATTTACCCCAATGGCATTTTTTTCTCTTGTTTTAAGGATAAACTATTCCAGGTAGTTTCTCAATTAATATGAGGTCACAAAAACAACAACAACAATGTAATAATAATAATAATAATAATAATAATAATAATAATAATAATAATAATAATAATAATAATATGCTATCACTATTATATGCTGATAATATCACTATTATTATTATTATTATTATTATTATTATGCAAGATTTTGTTATGATTATATTGTATATAACTTTATATATTTGCATAATAATTATATGAAATATATCAATAGTAAAATTATTTTTCTTATCAAGTAAAACGATTACGGTTCATGTCATGTAACAAATTAAAAGTAAAATATCCCATGTAATCTCTCAATTCATATGATGTCTTAAAAATACACAATAAATAATAATAATAATAATAATAATAATAATAATAATAATAATAATAATAATAATAATAAAAATAATAATATACTTAACATCACTATTTTATTATTATTATTATTATTATTATTATTATTATTATTATTATATATGATTGTGTTATTATAATGTATGTAACTTTATATCATTGCATAATAATTATATGAACAATCATTATTCTTATTAAGTAAAAAGATTACAGTTCATGTCATATAACAAATTAAAAGTAAAATATCCTATGTAATCTCTCAATTAATATGATGTCTTAAAACTACATGATAATAATAATAATAATAATAATAATAATAATAATAATAATAATAATAATAATAATAATAATAATAATAATAATAATTATTATTATTATTATTATTATTATTAATAATATGTCTATTATATTCATTCATTCATTCATTCATTCATTCATTCATTCTGTCCGAATTGTTGTCATTCTGTCTGTGCAATTTTCTGGCACCAAGACAAATTCCTTGTGTGTATGAGCATACTTGGCAATAAATCTAATTTTGATTCTGATTCTGATTTAAAATTGCCAGAATTATAATTCTGACAACAAATATTTAAACAAATATAAACAATAGTTAAAAGTCAAATATGTTTGGAGAAAACTGTATTGGAAGGGTACTGCTACCTCAAAACCCAATCCCAGCAAACACTGAGGCTGCCACGGGCCTTTTATAGACACTTCAAGCATCTAGACACACAACACACATAGAGCGGCAGTAATGCCAAGATCTGCCAGGCATACATGCACATATATGCACACACCAGAACAGATTTAAAATAAAAATACACAAAGCCAGAATGCCTGGCTAAAAAACTCACACAATGCACAGCAGAGCAACATATGTGTGTACAATTAACAGCACTGAACCAATATGATCTCAAATCCACCAAGACCAACAAACATACATTAAAGCTGGTCTTATCGGTGCTATAAAAACAATTGAATATGATGATAAGAGATATCATGAGTGAATTAACCAACGTATCGTTTCATAAAGAGTCACTACTGAGATACAAGCACTCTTTTAACTTCAAATTAATACGACGACACAATCATCGCAGTGCTTTCATTGCTTTAATTATATTAGGAGATGAATGTGAGTGTGTGTAAGCGTTTAGGGGGTGATGTCGGCTGTGCATCTCCAGTCGTCGCTTGCAGTGTGAACTCACACTGGTTGTGACCCCTGAAGACAGCCTGGAGTCACGCAGGCTTCATTAAGAGCAGGAAAGCACTCGCTGCACTAAACAGCCATGGCAAATTGCAGACTGAAATCAGTGTCATTATGTAAAGGCAAGCCGGGGGCGGAGAGGGGCTGTGTGTGTGTCTGTGAGCATGTGTGTGTGTGTGCTAGAGACTCAGTGTGAACGTTTGTGTTTACATGTTTGTTTGCGTGTGTGTGTGTGTGTGTAGAGGACAGTTGCCCGGCAGTCTCTTCCCTGCTGCTCCGTGTCCTGGCGCTGTCACACATTGCGATCAAATCATTAACGCTTCATCGTTAAGCTCTTATTTGGATGCACTTTTCTCATGTGACCCACATAATGGGAGCACACAAATTCTCTCTAAAAGCAAATCTTTTTTTTTAAAGATAAACTACCATTCAAAAGTTTGAAGTAAGTAAGATTGAATGAAATAAATACTTTTATTTAGCAAGGACACATTTAATTGACCAAAAGTAAACACATTTACAATAGGTGCGTTTCCATTACAGATTTGCGCAAAACCTTTGCGATATTTTATAAATGTCGATAAAAAAACTATTGCGAAATGACCGCATTTACATTAAGCAATGTTATGCGATTAAAACTTAATTTCCATTGCAGTTTTGCAATATATTCCTTTTCTGAATTACCTGAAAAACCATCTAATGGTAGTGTAAAAACTTTTTTTGCGATAAATGAGAGTTTTTGCAAAATTGACGTGTTTCCATTAGGCATATTTTCAGTTCGCAATTTCAATTTGCGCAATTTGAAGAGTAATGGAAACGCAGCTAATGTTACTAAAGATTTCGGTATTCAAATAAATGTAATGCAAAGCATCACAGAAATAAATTACATTTTAGCCTATATTAAAATGAAAAACACTTATTTAAAATTTAAATAATATTTCACAATATTAATGTTCTTACTGTATTTTTGGTCAAATAAATGCAGCCTTGGGGAACATATTCTTCGCAAAACATTAAAAAAAATCTTACCGACTGCATTGGAATGGTGCAAATGCAAATTGGCTAAAACATATCTGCATATCCGGATATAAAATGCATATTTTCTGAGCTCTGAGTGTATAAATAGAATTCATTTATCATTTAAATTCGTCATTTAAAACCAAGAAACTTGTTCTACTTAAAAAGTGTGCTTGTGCTCCTCCAAATAAATGACACTTGCTATTTTGTTATCTAATGCAATGACACTCAGACATTTTTATGCACGGCTTAATTCTTAAAATATGTTTTGGGGGCACAGCATATGTGTCTGTGTGCCTACGTAAAAGACAACAAATCAAAAAACATCTTATGAGTCATTTGGTATCTGATGTCAGAGCTGAATCACTAAAAATCGTTACACAAGAAAACAAGGTTGTTTCTCGAGCAGTTTTGTGCTCAGTAAAGCTTCGTTTGCTCGCTGTACTTACAAATGTGTTTGTACACATTCGGTGAATAACAGGTCCAGATGCCGGCCAGGTAACATCTGTCCATGTAAACAGCTCTTGAACCCGAAACCCCGTGGTGATTTGTCTGCCCACATTTTTAGCTTCCCTTGATTTGCCTCCCCTTGCCCTTTCCACAGCTTTCTGTTTATGAATAAATCCAAACGTATCTTTCTGGCCCGCCGCAGATAAGCATGCAAAATTGCTCTTTTTGATACTGCTAGATATTTCCGTCTTTACTCACAAGCTCCTTATGTTACGATTAAATTTAATTGCATGGCCTTCTATAGAAATACACTGTGCTGAAAATATTTGGAACGTCAAAGTTTAGAATTAATCTGCTTGCCATTTGGTTGCTCTTGACGTGCGCTTCATATATAACCACATATTAACTTAATTTGCATTCATCATCATATCACAGCTGTTATCTCTCAGGATAGATATAGAAACTGGCATTAAAAGTAAAAAGCTTTTTCATTATCGCTGCTCGGTAAATCAAGTAACACTGTAAATTTCGTGCTGAGCCCTTATAACCGTAGGGTGATGTTCTACGATCTCACCACATTACCACCCACGTTAATGGCATTGGTGAGCAAAGACAGCATTAAGCTAATAGACCTGGCCACATCTTGCATTATAAATAGTCATTAATATTCCATTATCTGTCTACACATGCCCACGAAATGTGCAGGAACTGACAGCTGTGCTGAAATGTACCTTTCAACTTTTCAGGTAACACTGTGCACTCGAAATGAGTAAATGCTGCCACGCGTGTCATCTTACCTGGTTTTGGGGGACGTCGTCAGCCACTCCTCATGTTTTTCGAACGTAATCAGGTAGGCCGCAATCTCCTTCAACAGAACAAATGAAGAAACGTTTAGAATTGTGCTCTTTTTACTCTCTAAAATGCTAATTACACAATTCAATAACATTACAATATTAATCCCATATATCAGTTGAGATATTGGTTAGGACAAATATTTTCTATTTTCTAGTCAGCACACATTTTTACAACATTCCTCAATTTCCAAAACATTTCTCAATTCCCTTTCCTTTCTCTTTATTCTGTTATTTCCTGATTTCCTGCTTTGGTCACACTAAAGAAGCACCAAAAAAAAAAAAGTACCAAGGTATTTTGGTACCATTCAAGGTAAGGTATTCAAGGTATCATTGTATTTTGGACATGTGCCATTGTACTCCTGGAAATGCCTTGAGAATGCTTCAAAATGCTTTTAAAGTCCAATTCAGTTCTTAAAACTGAATTGTGAAAGCTAAAAGCCAAAAACCTTTTAAACCTTAAAGTTAAACCTTCAGGTTTATTGGACTAGACAGACATACAGATATAACGATGGATGAATGGAAAGAACTATAGAATGATGCATAGAATGATAGAAAGATAGATAGAACGACAGAACAATAGAACGATAGATAGAATGACAGATAGAACGAGAGATAGATAGAACGATAGAATGACAAAACGATAGATAGATAGATAGATAGATAGATAGATAGATAGATAGATAGATAGATAGATAGATAGATAGATAGATAGATAGATAGATAGATAGAGCAACAGAATGATAGATAAAACAATAGATAGAATGACAGATAGAATGATAGACAGTCAAGGGCTTATTAGCTAGAAGAAAAACTGGTAACATGGTGTCCTTGATGTTATCAGACTATTAAAAGTTCTAAAACAAATGTATCCAAGCCGACCAAGTTTGACTCTCTCTCAGGTGCTGTAAAATTGACCAGCTTTCTTCTGCAGTCCTCGTAAACCTAGAGTACTCAATTTAAACACCACAAAACACCATCATATAAACTTAGTGGGTGTTGTCCAACAACATGATCTTGTGAAACGAGGTTTGAACATTAGTATGAGCAACCCGTCCATCTCCGAGCCGGGATACAAGAGTCGCGGATGATTCTAGATGACCCGAGGATGACCATCGTTCATCCGTTGCTCCAGGGTATTTGCAAAGTGTTCAGACTGCCCGCTGAGCAGCTGTCAGGAGCCAGATTACACAGCACCGAGGGGCGAATCGCATCTCGAGTCCTACAGCCAATCAGCATGCCATATTGACTGTCAACTCGTCTGACAAGTGGCAGATCCTGCATCGTATCGCTGTGCAACCACTACCGGAGCGCTTAAGACAACATTCACGTGCACATGAGTTACTTGTGCCTGAATTCTGAGATCAGTTGAAAGACCAACCTCATTTTATGCACCTGTGGACTCATTTGAGCAAAGCGTGAGGAGAATCCAGGTCTGGGCTTCTAGAATCCAGAGACAACGTAGGTCACATATATGTTAACAGCTCTATAACCATCGTTTGCACTTTAGATGAAGTAGAATGGGCTAAACAGAGGGGATTTGGGTAACAAGTGGCACACGTCTACAGGACAGACACATCAGGACACTCTTCATAAGGGCAGAGTGTTCGGCTGACAGGCGCGCAAAAGATTCGCTGTGTATCTACATGCGGCCATATGCTCTCTTGGCTCGGCTCTGAGAACAGGCAGAAGGCCCAGGGAAGTGTATGGGAACACAACTGGCAATGTTCTCTCTTGGTTTCAATTTAGAGATGCCAACTTGTGCAGTGCCAATTTAACCCTGCTGCCCTCATTATTGAAGGCAAAGAGGGAAGGGATGGGTCTAACAGAGGAGAAATGAGTAGTGCATTAAAGAGCCAAGAGGAAGTGTTCATAAACACAAGTGTCTAGAGTAGGGTTGTGAACCGTTCAGAAAAGAATCAAGAGTGCTTTTTAATTCCGATTTAATTCTTGAATTGGAAGAAAATCTATTTTAATCCAGGAATTAAATCAGAGCAAACAGGATAGCGAATTGGTGAATGTAAATTTAAGAAGGTTGAATTTTTAAATGGATACTTCACCCAGAATGAACATTCTGTCATAATAACATTTTGTTCTAAACCTGTATGACTTTGTTACTTCTGCGGAACACAAAGATATGGTAAAAAAACAAACAAACAAACAAATAAATAAATAATTAGTCTAAACTACACTGAACCTCACTGACTTTCATTTTTCTTGATGTTTTATTTTTTGTTCCTTATAATAAGGAGAGGTTTGGAATGATATGAAAGTAAGTAAATGCTGACAGAAGATTACATTTTTGGGGAAAATATCCCTTTAACTAAAGGAAGATTCATAATAACAATGTTTGAATGTTGGCTTGTCAAACTCTCATCTGAAAGTTTAACAAGCCATTAAATTTACAAAACGCCTCTAAGTTTTTTGGACGGATGGAACTAACAATACATAGAGCGATAGAACCAATGAATGAATGATGGATCGAAGGAACAATTTATTGATGGAGTGATGGATGGACGGACGGACGGAAGAATGGATGGAACAAATGACAGATAGAGTGATAGAACTAATGAATGAATGATGGATCGAATGAACACCTAATTTATTGATGGATGGATGGACGGATAAATGGATGGAACAAACAGATAGAGCGATAGAGCCAATGAACCGAAGGAATGATGGATCGAAGGAACACTTAATTTACTGATGGAGTGATGGATGGACGGTCGGAAGAATGGATGGAACAAATGACAGATAGAGCGATAGAACTAATGAATAAATGATGGATCGAAGGAACACTTAATTTATTGATGGATTGATGGATAGATGGACGGATGAATGGATGGAACGAATGATAGAAAGAGCGATAGAACCAATGAATGAATGATGGATCGAAGGAACACTTAATTTATTGATGGATTGATGGATGGATGGACAGATGAATGGATGGATGGATGGAATGAACGATAGATACAGCGATAGAACCAATGAACAAATGATGGATCAATGGAACAATTAATTCAATGATGAATTGATAGATGGATGGATGGATGGATGGACAGATGAATGGACGGATGGAACTAATGATTGATAAAGTGATATAACCAATGAACGAATGATGGATCAAAGGAACAATAAATTCATTGATGACTGGATGGAAGGACGGATGGAACTAATGATTGATAAAGCGATATAACCAATGAATGAATGATGGATCAAAGGAACAATTAATTTATTGATGAATGATAGGAAGGACGGATGGATGGATGGATGGTTGTATGAATGGATGGATGGCTGGCTGGACGGATGAATGGATGGATGGAACTAATGTTAGACAGAGCGATAGAACCAATGAACAAATGATGGATAGAAGGAACAATTAATTCATTGATGGATGGATGGAATGAACAATAGATTGAGCAATAGAACCAATGAATGGATGATGGATTGAAGGAACAATTAATTTATGGATGGATTGATGGAAAGAATGATAGACAGAGCAATAGCACAAACAAATTAATTGCCAATTGAACATTAGAATGCCAGAACAATGGATAGATGGATGGATCTCCAGCACCAGAGCAAAATAAATGATATTTTGCCACAATCTTCTGCAACAGACCAAATGGAGAAGCATTTCAAATGTTTAACTGCAAGTTTTGTGCACCAAAAAAACTCATAGACAAACATGCTGGTCGCCAAACAAGAGGTCACAACATCCACACCAATTAGTCAAAAACAAGACAATAACACTGAACAAATGAGGAAAAATCCAGCTGGTATTATGGAGCATGAGATTGGATAATCTGCTACTTTTATGATTTGAAAGTGATCAGATTTGGCTCCTGACGCCAGAGCACGTGTGCCAACTCAACCGACGGCCTCTTTGTTGTTTTCGCAAAGCGTTCCATCATCTTATGTGATTGTAACACATACTTCTTTGTTATCCCGTTTACCACTGGGCCAGGCCTCCATTTTCACTGTCTGATTGTTTGCTACGGTGGGACCCTGGGAGTGTCCTGGCACTGCCGCTGATGGACTGAATGAAAAACAATGACCCGCTGTAATTTGGCAAACAAGCATCAAGACAGATACCGAGCATCGGGGAGCCGGGCCTTTGTCAAATTCTGTTTATTCAGGAGTCAGTTCTCAGCGGCCTGCTCGTCTTTACCGTCCCCTCTAACCCTAGTTTTCCTCATTTTCTGATAAGCTTGTTTTTTTGCGCTTCCTACACTTTCCCAGCACTCCTCCCCTCCTCTTTGCTCTCATTGCCTTATTATTCCTCTGTTCCGTGCTCCTAACTCAGATCTGTAGTCACCAAAGAGATTATATGACAAAGTCATTTTGCATTGAAATGAAGATGAAGGCCTCGGGGCTTCAGCGTTCTGCCAGAGAACATCCCTTCCCCGTTCCCTCGTTTCTCCCGTTCCCCCTCCCTCTGACTTCCAATGAACCCTGGGGGCCAGTCGTTCGGCTTCTAGTGAACCTGCTCCAGGCGGCTTTTTCCCTAAACCACAGTTAACCTGAAGGGCGGCGCTGATGCCTCGCTCTGACTGCCAATGAGCGCCTCCAAGTTTGCCACTCAGGAGCCGACAAATGTGAAACTCCTCAAAGCGCTCTTTAAACTATAGTAGGGGGTAAACGGGAGGCGTGTGAGAAGGAGCCGGCGTTCCAGACGAACTGAAGTGTCTTCTTCCTTCCAGACAATGCCTCTCTCTCCCTCTCTCTCTCTCTCTGGCTTACGTCTCGAATGCTTGTTGCTAAACTTTATGAAATGCAAATCGGCCTCCTGTGAAAATGATCTTTGAAACACTTCTAACAATTCAACACCAAAGAAAGACATGAGCAAATCCTGCTACCTGTTTCAAAAGGCCAGGCCTGCCATCCGTCTCCCTCTGTAGTTCCCAGTATGAAAGAGAAGAAGTCGTGAACAATATGACTCCCTGACAGGTTTATTTAAAGGGAACTGGTCGAGCTGCAAAATAGACGCGGTGCAAAACGTGTGGATTTCGCGTCGCCGTCGAGCTTGTGAAAAAGGCATAATGACTATCAAGTTCAATTACTCCAGCTATTAATTCAAAGTGTCAGTCGTTCTTTGATGAACTACTTTGTTGAAGTGATCAAGCCGGCCCACTTGAGCTCAAGGGAGTCTTTTGTTGCTTGACCATGGGTAACACTCTAGAATTAGTTAAGGCAAACATGGCAATTACATCAAAAAATTTAAATCAAAGTCTTTTGCTACAAGATCTGTGGTGCGCTAATGCGATGCACCAATGACAAATAATTTTAAAATGTTAGGAACGGGCATCAGAAGTGACAGCAATGATCAATCCCACTTGATCTCATGACAAAAACATACCTGTGGGAACTTTTTTGCAAGATGCGAAATACGTACCAATACATACATATCACTGCTGTTTCCAACAGAAATTAACACTAGAGGTGGTAAAACATCGAGCACTTGTAATGGTTTTCGTACAGTTATGAATACAGCTCCATATGTTTCACTTTCCAGACGTAACAAGCTTGCTCTGTAGCTCAGCCGGCAAAGAATTGGACTTAAGATGCGGAATCCTTGCGTACGAATCCCATCAAAAACATGATGGAAGAGCTGAAAGATCGAAAAACAAGCTAATACGGCATGCTTGCGATTGCGTTTTTACATCAAATTCGCTTTTGTTCATACTATCGGGTAAGTTTAGGTGTAGTGCAGATGGTACGTTATTTTAAATTGTCACGGAGCATTAGAGTTATAGCGCCACTTAATGGACATTTCAAGTCAGAACTGTGGTGACACGTACAAAACCAATGTCACATAAAACGTACCATATGTACGTTCATCTGTTCTGGGGATAAAAACCTAAACCTCTTTTAGTGCCACTCAGTGGACATTTCACATCGAATGTGTCACGAAACGTACATGACGGTACGTATTTCACGTCTTGTGAAAAAATTCCCACAGGCATGTTTTCGTCATGAGAACAGGTTGGATCAATCATGAAAACTGATTGATGCATCACATGACTTTTACTGAATTTTAAAAACTACTGTCACCTACTTTACACAAATGTGTCAAAAGGGGCTTGGTCTGTGAGATGGGTTAAGGCGTGATTTTTGTCAGTACCTTGTGGTTTGATTACGCAAAAACTGACAAGGCACAGAATATTATTTTAGTTGATCAGCCTTGACATAATGAGAAAAACATGATGGTTTGTGGTTTAAAATAGCCAAAATAAACAAACACACACAAAAAAAATAAAAAATAAAGTAAGATGTAATGAGACAAAGACCAAAAGTGGTACAGTTGGACCTCCCCACATGTCCCTAATAAAAGGCTTCTAAAATGTGATCTTACATCTCTGAATGATTTCTGAATAATTCATATTAAGTTCCTAATTTAGGCCAAGATGGAGGCCTTGTAGTTCTGCTGAGGGTCATCCTAAAACCGACTCTCATTTGACTGAACTCGAATGCACTTTAAACCCAAACTGCTCCCCGAGGCACCATGAAGAAAGCCGGAGAGAGTCTTCATTCTGCTGAAAATACTCTCCTCCACAATTTGCTGCGGGGTGAAGAAAATTTTGCACGACAGACCCTTTTTGAATACGTGCCCTGATTCATTAGTGCAGGACTCCATCACACTTGGTTCCTGCCATGGTCCCCACAGGTGCCCTTAAATTCTGCGTTACATAGATGGCTGGCAGTTTCCAAAATGAGTATTAGTCAGAGCGTACCCCGCTGAACTGCGCTGAACACCCTTAAAACAACACTCACACGTTATCAAGCGGCAGGCGTTATAAAGTGGTACGGTCAGCTCCGTTGTGAGCACACCGTCACTTCTAATCTGTATAACTGTGTGTTTCCTTAAGGGAAGCCTGGTCCACCAGCCTGGAAAGACTAAGGTGTGAAGAAACATACAATACCGGTCAAAAGTTTAGAATTAGGATTAAGATTTTTGAAAGTTTTTTATAGTCTCTTACGCTCACTGCATATATTTGCAGTAATTTGCAAAATGCAGTAAAAAACTTAAATATTGTGAAATATTATGATAAATTAAAATAACCATTTCCTATTTAAATATATTTTTAAAATATTATTTATTCCTGTGATCAAAGCTGAATTTTCAGCATCATTAATCTAGTCTTCAGTGTCACATGATCCTTCAGAAATCAGTCTAATATGATGATTTGCTGCTAAAAAAAACATTTCTTAACAAGGACAATTTAACAAGGACACAAAATATTCATCAAAAGTTACAGTAAAGACATTTTAATGTTATCATTTATTATATAAAATGTAATATATTTTTTCGACAAAAATATTAAGCAACAGCATTTTAAACACTGATAATGAGAACTGTTTTTAAAAATTAAGTACCAATAATAACTGATATAAAATTGAGCAGTCAATCAGCATGTTAGAATGATTTCTGAAGGATCATGTGACACTGAAGACTGAAGTAATGAAGTTGAAAATTCAGCTTTGTGTCACAGGAATAAATTACATTTTAAAAATATTAACATAGACGTTTATTTTAAATTGTAATAATATTCTGCAATATTGCTGTTTTTACTTTATTTTTGATAAAATAAATGCAGCCCTCGTGAGGATAAGAGACTTCTTTAACAAACAATAAAAACCTTAATTATTCCAAATCTTTGACCAGTGGTGTAAGGAAAGTAGGGAAGTAGGTAACGTAGAACTACTTACAAACTTTAAAACTGACACCATGAACTTGCTCCTCTAGGCCTGTCAGTGAGATACACTTCCACATATGTCCGTGCTTCAAACTGAAATGTCTTTCTTTTTCCCTCCCAAGGTCAGCAGCAAAACAGCGATGAAGTCCCTCCTAGAGTCTCGCTGTCATCTCAATAATCATAATCAAACTGCTCATCCACAATCTTTTACATTGTCTCAGTAGATGAGACGTCACCAAATCACAGAGAGCAAATTGACAATCCACTTTAAAAAGTGGGAGAAGAAATTTAGCCATTAATCATAACGCTCACGTCTGCCACAGCGGCCCTCATACTGTCCGTACGCGCACACACAAGCCAAGACCGACACGACGCTCAGGAGTCTCTGTAGCTTATTGCAGAGAAAAGATAAATGCTTCCTTTAACTGTCATTTACCAATGCCTCTCTTGAACTTTGTGGAGATGCCGCTCCAGAGCCCGCTTTGATTAGTGGATGTGTGCGGTTGGGCCGTCCAGACGCGGGCTCAAGGAGAACGACTCCAACGAAGGTGCAGAGGACATCATAGTGGTCTAAGATTGATGTTCACTCAGGTTGGCAGAGGACTGGAGAAATGTACTGTGGCATACTTTAAAAGAAGTCTGACTGGAAACCCTGCCAGAGAAGGGCAGAGAAGGTGAGAGGACCATTCATGGGGATCCAGGTTATAGAGTGGTCCTGAGTCTGGTCCTCAAGGAACCTCCAACTGAAAGCTTTTGGATAAACGAAGAACTAAATCAAGTGGTTTAATTAATCAAGTGCTAGTTGTGTTACTACACCGTTGGGACACATTTAAGGGGTCCTGAGAATAGGAGATGAGAAGAACAGTAAGTGGGAACGAAAACACTGTGCCTTAAAAAGACAAGCAGAACATGAATACATTCCTCAACATGTGTCAAAAACAAAATCATCTCCTAAAAGCCTAAAGGTCAACAGGAAATTAAACTTGCCTCCCTTTACTTTCTCATATACCTGTTCCGTGGCCATAAAGTGCAAGCCATTGTACACTACTCCAAAGAAAAAAAAAAAAAAAACTAACCAACTGATCTGCTTCACAGGTGACGTTATGATTTTTGGATCATGTGTCACTTAAGGTGTGGTTAGGAGTACATCACATAAGAAAGATTGGTGGGATACCTAACTTGTAGAACCTTACTGCAGTATCAACACAAGGAAGACACAAGTGTAATAAAATAAATTTTATTAACAAAAGATAGATAAGAGTAATCAACAACTACTAAATGAATACCATGAATGAAAAAGGAATAAAGTGCATAAGACGCATAAAAACCAAGTGATTATGTTGGATGTTGCTATGTCAGAGATACATTATCTTGAAAAATAAACTGTTACTACTCTGAAACAAGTAAGGTGAAGAACCTTATTATGCATCAAACAAATACCTGAAAGATTATTTGTTATCGACTGCAATCAGCTATATAACATCTAATGTCAATTAGAAAAATCATATACTGATAATACACAACAATGCCAAGGTCTCTGGAAGAGGTTTGGATAGGTGATAGTTACGTTCTCTGTGGGTGAGTGAGCAGTCCGGTGGCAGTGACTTCATCCACTGGTTGTGCTGGTAACAATGTAGTGGGGAAAGGAGCAGGAATCCGTTTCGACAGCCTTGAACATGAAGCGCTGGAGGATGCTGATCTCCTGGAGCACCAAAGGGTCCTAAAATCTGGAACACGCAGATGTGACCCTGAAGTAGATGCAGAAGGTCCTTAGCCTGGAACACGCAAGCAAAGGTACCTTGGAGTGAAGGTTTGCTCGCCGGAATTTAACCTTCTTGCAGATGTCTGAGTGTCTTCTGCCTCTCTGGGCTAGAGACTCAGAATTTGGTCGATCCGCTTTGTCTCTCTAGGATGGAGACTCAGGACATGCTGCATCTGTTGTTGTCTCGCTGGACGAAGACTCTGAATGAAGTCTGAACTTAGATTATCTCTTTCCTCGCAGGCTGAAGGCTCAGAACATGGTCGTATCTGTTGCTGCCTCAAAGCTGGAGACTCAGGAACTGTGTATCTGCTGTTGTCTCACTCTTGCAGGCCGGAGACTCAGATCTGGTGTATCTGCTACTGTCTCTCTGGATGGGAGACTCAGAACTTCGGTGTTTCCGTTAGTGTCTATCCCTTTTGGGACTCAGACTCAGAAAGGAGGTCTTTTCCATTGCAGTACTCAGACTCAGAATCTTTGTTTCTGTTGCTACATTCCCTGTAACAGGCCGGAGACTCAGAACGGAGGTTGATCTGCTATTGTCTCACCCTTGCAGGGCTCAGACTCAGAACCTTTGTTTCTGTTGCTACTTTCCCTGTAACAGGCCGGAGACTCAGTACAAGGAGTGTCTTTTGGGAAGGTACCTTTATCCCTTTCCGATGAGGAGGAGATTGCAATCTGGTGCTTCTCCATTTCCAGGCTGTGATTGGCTATTTCCATCAGAGTGGGGGGACATGGTGTGGCCCACCCTTCTTTCCTCCTGTGTAACTTATTTGCATAGTCCAAACATACATTTAGAAAAGTGTCACTAAAGTTTTACCAATGCATCATTCACTTACCAAACCACAACCAGAATACCTTTGGCAATGTTACCCTTCTTGCCCTCTAAGAAGTGTCTGGCTGTTGTCCTGGCATCTTTATCTGATGGCGTTGGACAGTCTGCTTATGTTAGTCCACCAAGATCCAATCAAAATATAGCAAACCTTTGTCCACTATAGTGGTCAGAGAGGAGACCTGCCATAAACTGGGCCCTGGAATGTGCTGTCCACTACATACGTGAGTAAATAAGTAAATAAATAAATAAAGTTTTATACGTTTTAAAAATAATGTTTTTAAGTTAATGCATTCCCTGGGAATTGAACCTACAACCTTGTGCACCATGAGCTAATGTAAAAAAAAAAAATAAATAAAACAAAATAAAATAAAATAAAAAAAATGATGTCTTTTTAAGTTAATGCATTCCCTGGGAATTGAACCTACAACCTTGGGTTGTGCACCATGAGCTAATGTAAAACAAAAAAATAAATAAATAAAAATAAATAAATAAAATAAAATAAAATAAAATAAAATAAAATAAAATAATGTTTTTAGGTTAATACATTCCCTGGGAATTGAAACTACAACCTTGGGTTGTGTATATTTAAAATAAATCAAGACAATAAAAAACCCTAAGAGCAAAAAAGCAGCAACTAAATAAAAAAAAAGAAGAAATCAGAACAAAATGTTTGCTTTTACAAACATAAATGCTATTGTGAATATCTGTGTATTAAAAACAACAACAACAACAACAACAACAACAAAAAAGCAAAACAAAACACTAGGAAAACACTATGGCGAATAATTATTTGTCTAATTTCAGTTGTTTAAAGGTTTGTGGGTTTTGTGGCATGATGACTAACAGCATCTCCACCTGATCTCCTAACCTTTAGACCAACATCAGTAAACAGACCACAACAATTCAGGCTGTTTTAGCATTAGCTGCACGCACAAATCTCCAGCTGTTTGATACAGAGAGCTGGCAGGCAAACCTGTCACCTCAGCACAGAAAATAACTCTCGCTATGCGGTTTGAGAGATGTGGAGGGCCAACAGGGGCAAACAGGCTAAAGTTCTGCTTCTGTTGTTTTTATATTTTTGCAGGTGTGCATCCCAGCAGACCTCGCAGCACAGCAGCTGCTTAAGGTTAACCTGCACCACTCAGTTCCAGCTGTTCAAAGAGATGTAAACATTTGTGTAGAGTGTGATCAGTCACGGTGGATGATGATGTTTGTTTTGGGTCATTAATATTAATATATGACAACACGTTCCAGGACACATGGCTTTTATGAATTATGAAATAATGCAGAGACCAAGGAAATTGGATTCTGCATGTGTAAAATGCAACCTTTGTGCTAAAAAAATCATCTGCTGGGTGTCATATAGAGATTGATTTGTGAGCAATGCAGACATGAGAAAAATACTGGAGTTGTGCACCATGAGTTAATGTAAAAAAAAATAATAATAATAAAAAAATAAATAAATAAAATAAAATAAAATAAAATAAAATAAAATAAAATAAAATAATGTTTAAAAGTAAAAAAAAAAAAAAACAAAACAAAAAAAAAAAAAAACATTAATGTTTTTAAGTTAAGAAAAAAATATCTTGTAGATTGGCATGGCAAACTTACACTGTCAAAGTTGCTTTCAAACTAGACTGAGTTCCTGTACCAGTAAAAGAATGAATGTCTATTAATAATATACTAATAAACCTATGCCTAAAGGAACAGATGTAAAAAAAAAAAAGAAAAGAAAAGAAAAAAGAAACAAAAAGCTATTCCTAACAGGTAGAGATTGTGCTAGCAATGTCAAGCTGGCTTGTATTACCAGTGTAAATTTCAGTTCAAATGCACTGTCAGTTTGTTTGAAAGTGTCAGTCAAATGCATAAAACGTAAATGCAAAATGGTAATATAGAGCTTGAGTTGTCACTTTCGTCTTATTGTTTTGTAGACTTTCTTAGATTTAACAGTATCTTTCTTTATGTTATTTTCTTAAAGGCTTTTATTCTCCATTTGTCTATATTCTCCTACTCTCTCCCGTCATCTTCTCTTTTCTCTGTTGTTTTGCAGTGGCCTTGTGCCTCTCTTGGGTTATTTGTTTGTTTTGGTCAATTGTAAACCTCAGGCGATGATAAGGAGAGGGCGTTATTGTGCTAGAGAGGCAGAAAAGAGAGAGTGAAAAAGAGTTAGAGAGAGAGGTGGGCTGAAACCTGGCACTTAGCAAGATTGCTTTTCCCTGTCCAAGTGCCAAGGCTGCTGACTTCCATGATAAAAATGAAACTATCATTTGCAAGGATGTTATCAGATAGTCAAGAGTAGTAGGGAGAGAAAGAAACAGCCAGAGAGAGAGAGAGAGAGAGAGAGAGAGAAACAGAGAAGAGGGTCAGCCATTAATGAAAACAGTGGCCACATTATTATAGGTGATGTGATTTTCCCATTACTGCGTGTGAGAATTATTCCGTTTAAGAGATGGAGTGTCGCCTACGAGCGACATACTTATCTATATACTACATGCTCATCAAATATCAATCATGAAATTAATCTCAGCTGTGTAATTGATAGGTTGGATGTGTGGTTTATTTATAACCAACAACAGCGACAATAGCAAACAGCCTTCGAAAGCAGCACTATTTATTTATTTATTTTTTTTGTAAATGAAAAGCTAATTCAACTAATTAGTCCACAGCTTTCACTAAAACAGGGATATTTACAGATGGAAAAACTTAAATCGCATTACTTCATCCGAGCAATTTTCCTCATAATTGCAAAAGCCTAAAAGTTTTTAATTTGTTTTGAACTTCTCCACTTGTTTAACTCCCCACATGCACAGTGAAGCAGTAAATAGTTCACTCAGATCATTCACATTACAGCTCGTGCGCGAGACGGACAGCGACGGAAATTAATAGCTGTCTCTGCAGATGAATAAAAACCACGAAAGCAAAACAAGTCACATACATTAAAGCTCCAGAAGGCCAAAATCAAAGAGCACTTGAAATAAGACGTATCTTGATTGCCGTCAACCAAATTTGGACGAACAGTGCAGTGCTTTTTCTTCGTTTTATATTGAGAGAATAAGTACAGCTATAGGGAGGAAACCGCCACCATCCACACATGTGCTCCACCTTTTGTTACTACGAGTGGGAGTGAAGTTCACATCCCAGGCAGAAGCTTCCAGGAGCCGCCTGACTCTGCCAGCGAGGCCCCGGTGGGGAGGGAATGATGGAACGTTTCATGCTTCCTCCACGACACGCGGGCCCCATCCGGAATACGTGATCCGACAGAGACAGGAAGGAGGAGAGACGTGTCCTCCGCTTGGGCTCACCCGGGATCTACTCCAGAAACGCAGTGGCACTCGTCCTCGCCAGGGATCGAGGCTGCTGCACGCGCTCGATTGGGGACACAATGGAATATTGAATTTCCTCCACTGGCTGCGATCTGAGATGTGCTTCCAAGCCTGACGATGCCAGATCAGCGGTGCCGCCGATGCTAGAACTCACTGATAAACTAAACGTGTGTCCAAGACACACACAAGCACACCTTCTTGACATGTGTAACACTGTACTGCAATATTGGAAAATATACTGGGTCCTGTTAGAATACTTATTATTTTTAATACCAACAAACAAATTCATTATGAGTGCAGTACTCTCAGCTCTGGTTTACTGTCTTAAAATCCATTCTTCATAGAAAAAATGTCTCCAGCACTTCATTGTCTAGTTTAGTATGCCACAACAAACACAGAAGAAACTGAAATGTTCCTTTATTCCTGAAACCATTAGGCTTTGTTCCAAGGTTGGGCAGAATTCAGAATTTAAGAAGTGGCTCTCTTCCAATTCCTGATTTAACAACAAATTAAATAACAAATTATGTGTTCTTCCACCATGGACAATAAAATGAAAGTTAATTTATTTATCCATTGGTCTGTCTAACTATAAGGCCAATTAAACCTTAAAAAGTCATTTATAAACTTTCAAAAATGGCTTTGTCAAGCCAATGCTGGAAGTTTGTTTGTTCTCTAGTTACATTATAATCACACTTGTTAGTTTTATGAATTTCTCTGAATTATTATTATTAGTAGTAGTAGTAGTAGTACAAACACAAAACAAAATTTAAATAAAAGACAATGAATGATGATATACATCAGCCATCTTCAACACTGAAGTAAATAAAAATAGTTGCATTTTAAGTCTGGTCTATACAAGTACGATATTAAAGGGATAGTTCACCCAAAAATTAAAATTCTGTCATTAATTACTCACCCTTTTGTCGTTCCAAACCTATAAGACCTTTGTTCATCTTCAGAACACAAATTAAGATATTTTTGATGAAATCCCAGAATTTTCTAACCCTCCATATACAGCAATGCAACTGACATGTTCAAGGCCCAGAAAGGTAGTAAGGACATCGTTAAAATAGTCCATGTGACATCAGTGGTTCAACTGTAATTTTATGAAGCTACGAGAATAACAGCGGCTCCTGCATCAGCAGCAACACATGCATGAGTTGTGGTACTCTCTCATGAACAAGCGTCAAAGACTGACACGGAAGAGAAGAAATTGTTGAATATAGTCATTATTTTTGGGGTTTTTTTGCGCACAAAAAAAATTCTTGTAGCTTCGTAAAATTAAGGTTGAACCACTGATGTCACATGGACTATTTTAACGATGTCCTTATTACCTTTCTTGAGCCTCGAACGTGTCAGTTGCGTTGCTGTCTATGCAGGGTCAGAAAGCTCTTGGATTTCATTAAAAATATCTTAATTTGTGTTGTGAAAATGAAGGTCTTAAGTGTTTGGAACGACATGAGGGTGAGTAATTAATGACAGAATTTTCATTTTTGGGTGAACTATCCCTTTAATCTATTTACATATTTTGTTATGATATTTACAAGGCATTAAAATGAATCATTATTGATATACTGATGTACCTAAACTTGTGCATTCAAATGTATTAAGTAAAATTATAATATAATGTGAGAGGAACAATGAAACATTAAACTGAACTTTAGCATCTTATCTTTAGCTCTGGCTGATGTAAATGTGTTTAGCACATTTACATTTTTTTTTACGAAATAGCAATGTTTGAGATCCAACAACAATTTGCGGACCCCCTACCGTCCCACCACGGACCCCCTATGGGTCAGGGACCCCCCGTTGAAAACCCCTGATCTGTGGGATGTTGTTTTTTTTCTTGCATCTGACTACCAAATCAAACATGCTAAGTTAACATGCTGAGCATTTTGCACGTTTTGTTTATGGAACACAAAGGATTTGCATGCGGTGGCTTTTAACGCGGTTTATACTCTACAGCACACAATAATAGCTCAACACTGCAGCTAATTAACCAGACTAACGGTTTCCCAGTTGCCTGACTATGATAAATGGGAAAAGTTGTTGGACAATGTGAAGTTCCTCCCCGCTCGCCTTTGAGATCGAGGAATCATCTCACGTACCGAAACCCCGCTGCTTTCCCTGAGGTCACGAGTTCAGTCTCCAACCATTTGAATCGTATCAAAACCTCCTGCCCTCATCTGCCACTGAGTGTGTGCTGTAAAAACTCAACTCCATCTCCGCAGAAGCTGTCCATCTGCCACAGGTACAACTCAACACCATCAAAATCAATGGCTGAAGGCTAAAGAGATGAGCAGACGATGGGTGCAGATGAAACAGTACTTGTGGAAGACAACCAGACAGATGTGATGAACTCTGCTCATAGAGAGCCAATACAAATACTCTGGGATAGAGTGTGTTGCACTATGAGAGGATGCCTGAACTGCAACAAAAATGACTAAAACAAGTATTTTTTTTTTTTAGGATTTTTGGTTGTGTCAACTGTTCTAGAATGGAAAATATGGGATATAACTATCAGTGTTCACTTGTGCATGTGAATCAACAAATCAACAACTCAACCAACGTGATTCATTGTTCCCCTTTCAGTCGGTCACTCCGAGTCACGTCGGATGACCGACGAAATTGGGATCTCGCCAGAGAGACCAATCCACTTCGAGTGTAACTAAACGAGCCAATGGACATTGGCATGCGATTATTGCATCCAGCTGCCGCTGATCACAGTGTGAGCATAAGAGGCAGCTGATGCACCGCATCAATTATCCTTTCGCTTCGGAGCCGAGCGGTAGTAGTGAAGCTACTGCTCCCTTTCCCAAGAAGTGTTCCTGATCGAGTGCGGGCGTTACGGTGCAGCAGCGGTGGTCACGGTGTCCGGGAGAGCAGAATCGTCTTCCCGTTGGCAGCCACACTTGGAGTGTGCGGTGGCCAAGCTCCCCTGCGTGCTTCAGCACCTCAAAAAAGAGCATTTCTAAGAGCAAATTTCTCTAAGAGAGTACACGGGTGATTGCGTCTTTTTAAAGATGTCTTATCACCCGTGCGTTTCTGGCTGTGGTCGCTTCCTGGCGCCTCAGGACGGTCACGATTGCTGCCTCACGTGTCTGGGCATTCAGCACGCTGAGGAGGCTTTCGTGGATGGCTCATGTTCTTCTTGTGGGGACATGACCATCTCGGAGTTGCGTCTTAGACTCCGCCATGTCAAACATGGCGGAGTCCCTCTGCCTCTGCCGCGGTCCAGCGTGCGCGCCGCTGGGTCCGGTGGGTGCAGAGGTGATCTGAGGATTACGGTGAGGGCTTCCCCAAGTGGAGCTCCTCGCCCCTCAAGCACTCCGCAGCCGGTGGAGCTGCCGCAGGAGCGTGCTGGGCCCTCTGCTCGGGGTGCACCAGGCGTCTCCTTCGGTGGTCCCCCTGACGACCAGATGTCGATCACTGCATCGGACGGCGGGCCCTCTCTCTCCGGGGATGACGACTCGGCTGCGCTGCCCCCTTCGGGTGTGGTAGCGTTGTCCGAGCCAGACCCAGAGATGACGGCCATGCTTTCCCGGGCCGCCGAGAATGTCGGGCTCGTGTGGAATCCACCACCGCGTGCCGATCCTTCGAGGCTGGACGAGTGGTTTCTCGGTGGGGGTTGCGCTGGTTCTCAGTGCCCCCCTCCGGTGCCATTCTTCCCGGAAGTGCACGAGGAGCTGACAAGATCGTGGAGGGCACCTTTCACTGCCCGAAACAAATCTTGTAGTTCTTCCGCTCTCACCACCCTCGATGGTGGAGCTGCTTTGGGGTATGCGGGCATCCCCTCGGTGGAGCGGTCTGTGGCCATGCAACTATGTCCAACAGCCGCTTCCACCCTGCGGGGTGATCCGTGTCTCCCCTCACGGGCCTCTAGGTATTCGTCAGGTCTAACTGGCAGTGCTTATAGAGCCTGTGGGGAGGCGGCTTCCGCCCTCCACGCTATGGCGTTGCTGCAGGTCCACCAGGCCAAAGCACTGAAAGACCTGCACGAGGGTGGTCACGACCTGGCGGTTCTACATGAGCTGCGTGCTGCGACGGACCTCGCGCTACGAGCGACGAAGGTGACCGCACAGTCTCTGGGTCGTGCGATGTCCACGTTAGTGGTCCAGGAGCGCCATCTCTGGTTGTGTCTTGCTGACATGAGAGAGCTGGAAAAGGTACAGTTCCTGAATGCTCCCGTGTCACAGACCGGCCTTTTCGGCGACGCTGTCGAGAGCTTTGCCCAGCAGTTCTCGGCAGCCCAGAAGCAGACTGAGGCGATCAAACACATCATGCGCCGGAGAAAACCTGCTGCTTCCACTCCGGCTGCAGCCACTCAGCCTGCTCGTCGCCGTGGGCGCCCCCCTGCGGCCGCCCCCGCTCCCGCGCAGCCGCAGCAGCCTTCCACCAGGCTGCGTCGTGGAGCCGGTCGCAGGCAGGACGCCCAGCCCGTCCAGGCCCCCGCCAAACCTGGCGGCAAGCGCAAGTGCAAGAGGCCCTGAGACGGGCGACCCAGAGATGGAGGAGACTGCTCTTCGGGAGATGGTGACCGCACCACTCCCTCCCCCGGTGGAGGGCCGGGTGGAGAATCCTGTGTTTCAGTTTGTTTTTGTTCCGCCGCTGGCCCAGCAGCCAGCGGTACCCAAAACATCAGTAAAAGAGCGGTTTCCTCAATCTCTGGGTCTCAAGAGGAGGAGAGTGGTGATCCGTGCATCACAGGATCGCTTCCCTCCTCCTCTCTCGCCAGCAGGCAGCGGGTGGTTGCCCAGGAGCACCCCTCCTGCCCATTCGTGGAACCAGGTAAGGGCAGTAGCACTCCATTCCCCGCTTCAAGTCGTCAAACGCCGGGCTGTCACAAGCCTCAAGCCGGGTTCCTGTGTCTCCTCCCACGCGAGGAGAAATCAGGTGAGTGCTACACTACACACCCAGACCCCGCCCCCTGCCGTCACAGGCCAGGCCGTCACAGGCCCTGGGGCCGGTCCCTGTGTTCCACCTCGCTGCCCCACCGCGGGCGCGTCGGTGGCCCCGTTGGTTCCACTGGTGCGGTCTCTCGGAGCCTGGTTAGCGCTCCCCAGCCCGTCCCGGTGGCTCCTGCGGACCATCAGACTCGGCTATGCGATTCAGTTCGCCCGGCGTCCCCCCAAGTTCAGGGGCATCCGGTTCACTTCAGTCAAAGCCGTCGATGCCCCTGTCTTGCTCGCGGAGATTGCAGTCCTACTGGCGAAGGATGCAATAGAGCCGGTCCCTCCAGCCGATATGAGGTCGGGGTTTTACAGCCCTTACTTCATTGTGCCCAAGAAAAGCGGTGGGTTACGACCGATCTTGGATCTGCGAGTTTTGAACCGTGCACTTCACAAGATGCCGTTCAAGATGTTGACGCAGAAACGCATTTTTGGATGCGTCCGTCCCCTAGATTGGTTTGCAGCGATCGACCTGAAGGACGCGTACTTTCATGTTTCGATTCTTCCGCGGCACAGGCCATTCCTGCGATTCGCGTTCGAAGGTCGGGCATATCAGTACAAGGTTCTGCCCTTCGGGCTGTCCCTCTCGCCTCGTGTCTTCACCAAAGTCGCAGAGGCGGCCCTTGTTCCCCTGAGAGAACAGGGTGTGCGCATTCTCAACTACCTCGACGACTGGCTCATAATTGCACAGTCTCGAGAGCTGTTGTGCGCACACAGGGACCTGGTGCTGAGGCACCTCAGCCAGTTGGGCCTTCGGGTCAATTGGGAAAAGAGCAAACTCGTGCCAACGCAGAGGATCTCTTTTCTCGGCATGGAGTTGGATTCGGTCAACCAGACAGCACGCCTCACCCAGGAACGTGCTCAGTCGGTGCTGAACTGCCTCAAGACTTTATCAGGCAGGACAGCGGTCCCACTGAAACTCTTTCAGAGGCTCCTGGGGCATATGGCTGCAGCTGCGGCCATAGTTCCGCTCGGTCTGCTCCATATGAGACCGCTTCAGCACTGGCTCCATGGCCGAATCCCGAGGTGGGCGTGGAAACGCGGTACTCACCGGGTTCAGATTACACCGGCCTGCCGCAAGACCTTCAGCCCGTGGTCAGATCCCTCGTTCCTTCGGGCAGGAGTGCCCCTGGAGCAGGTATCCAGGCATGCTGTGGTATTCACGGATGCCTCAGCCACCGGCTGGGGTGCCACGTACAACGGGCACGCAGTATCAGGGGTTTGGACGGGCCCCCTTTTGCGTTGGCATATCAATTGCCTCGAGTTGCTGGCAGTACGTCTTGCCCTGTGCCGCCTCAGAGGGCGCCTTCGGGGCAGGGACGTTCTGGTCCGTACGGACAACACTGCGACCGTTGCGTATATCAACCGGCAAGGCGGTTTGCGCTCCCGTCGCATGTCGCAACTCGCCCGCCACCTCCTCCTCTGGAGTCAGAAGCATCTGAGGTCCCTTCGTGCCATCCACATCCCCGGAGTGTTCAATCAGGCGGCCGACGAGCTGTCTCGAGCGGCACTTCCTGGGGAGTGGAGACTCCATCCCCAGGCGGTCCAGCTGATTTGGAGTCGGTTCGGAGTTGCTCAGGTAGACCTGTTTGCATCTCCGGAAACCACCCACTGCCAGTGGTTCTACTCCCTGTCCGAGGCAACGCTCGGCACGGATGCACTGGCACACAGCTGGCCCCAGGGCTTGCGCAAGTATGCGTTTCCCCCAGTGAGCCTGCTAGCACAGACGCTGTGCAAGATCAGGGAGGACGAGGAGCAGGTCCTGTTAGTGGCTCCATATTGGCCCAACAGGACCTGGTTCCCGGAACTCATGCTCCTCGCGACAGCCCCTCCCTGGCCGATTCCTCTGAGGAAGGATCTGCTTTCTCAGAGACGGGGCACCCTCTGGCACCCGCGTCCAGACTTGTGGAAACTTCATGTGTGGTCCCTGGACGGGACGCGGAGGTTCTAGGTGACCTGCCCCAGGAGGTAGCGCTCACTATCGCTTCAGCACGAGCACCGTCCACAAGACGGGCCTATGCGCTGAAGTGGAACCTGTTCGTCGAATGGTGTTCCTCTTACCAGGAGGACCCCCGGAGATGTTCGATCAGAGCCGTGCTTTCCTTTTTGCAACAAGGGTTGGAGCGTAGGCTGTCCCCCTCCACCCTTAAGGTATATGTTGCTGCTATTTCTGCCCACCACGACCCCATAGAGGGGAGGTCGGTGGGGAAGCACGATCTGGTCGTCAGGTTTCTTAGGGGGGCCAGGAGGTTAAATCCTCCGAGGCCTCCCTCCCTTCCCTCTTGGGATTTGGCTTTGGTGCTAAGAGCCCTACAAACTGCCCCCTTTGAGCCATTGCAGTCAGTCGAGTTGAAGTTTCTTTCTTGAAAACCCTACTCCTGACTGCATTGGCCTCAATCAAGAGGGTGGGGGACCTGCAGGCATTTTCGGTCGACGAGTCGTGCCTTGAGTTTGGGCCGGCTGACTCCAGTGCAACACTGAGGCCCCGGCCCGGCTATGTGCCCAAGGTTCCTACCACGCCCTTCAGGGACCAGGTAGTGAGCCTGCAAGCGCTGCCCCTGGAGGAGGCAGACCCAGCCCTAGCTTTGCTCTGTCCTGTACGCGCACTGCGTCAGTACGTGGATAGAACTCAGAGCTTCAGGACCTCAGAACAGCTCTTTGTCTGTTACGGAGGACAGCAGAAGGGGAAGGCTGTCTCCAAGCAGAGGATGGCCCACTGGATAGTGGATGCCATCACCTTGGCCTATGAAGCACAAGGTGTGCCCTGCCCGCTCAGGTTGCGTGCTCACTCCACTAGGGGTGTCGCATCGTCCTGGGCGCTGGCTCGTGGTGCCTCGCTAGCAGACATCTGTAGAGCTGCGGGTTGGGCGACTCCCAACACGTTCGCTAGGTTTTATAGCCTACGTGTCGAACCGGTTTCCTCCTGTGTTCTCACCTCAAACGGGTAGTGGCACTGAGAGGGCCGGCTCAGAGTCGGCTTGCGGCGTCCTTACGCCTAATTCTCCAGAGAGTTCCTTAACCAGGCAAACCCTGTTGAGTCCTCCAGCACTCCGGCGTCCGGACGCGGCGGGGCGTCCGGCGCCAGGCCTTCAGCCAATGAATTCTTGAAATCTGGTGCGAGGCTAGTGCCCATATGAGAGACCCTGTCGGGATCCCATATGTGTATTCCACGGTATTCTTATTAGAGCCGTGTTTCCCCTGGCGGACCACGTTCTGCCATCTCTAAAGATGCAGCCTGAGCCATCTCAGAGACTTCCATGTGCAATAGGCCCTTCGGGGTTACTTCACATGTTTGAATGTCACTTAACCCCCTCTGGGAGGAGGTGACTCCGCAGTGTGCCTCTTCCAAGTGGAAGGGCACGCTTCCCAGTGTTATCCTAGTCCTACTGTTTGGGTTGCTCAAGGAACACCAGTAGTTGACCTTCTCTGTGTAGAGCCCGGTCCTATCGTCTGCCTTATAGGAAGGGTCAGGAGCCCTACACAGGGCACTGGAAGGGGCAGCTCCTGTGGCGCTTTGGTAGGGATCCCAATTTCGTCGGTCATCCGACGTGACTCGGAGTGACCGACTGAAAGGGGAACATCTCGGTTACGTATGTAACCCTCGTTCCCTGAAGGAGGGAACGGAGACGTCACGTCCCGTCGCCACAGTTGCTGTACCACCGCTGAGCTGCCGGGTCGCCGGCTCGGCTCCTCAGCGAAAACATAATTGATGCGGTGCATCAGCTGCCTCTTATGCTCACACTGTGATCAGCGGCAGCTGGATGCAATAATCGCATGCCAATGTCCATTGGCTCGTTTAGTTACACTCGAAGTGGATTGGTCTCTCTGGCGAGATCCCAATTTCGTCGGTCATCCGACGTGACGTCTCCGTTCCCTCCTTCAGGGAACGAGGGTTACATACGTAACCGAGACGTTCCTTGGCCAACTCTACTTTAACAATTGTTGCCATCTGCTATTCTTTCTTAGACGAGCTTTTGCTCTTTTTCTACTGTAAGTCTATGGAGGATCTCTGTGTTTGGACAATTTTAAATACAATTCTATGAGAAAAATACAGAAAATGTTGTGGGGTCTCATATAATAATACAAGTAGCCAAAGATGATACTGGTACTGTCGTGAATGGTGGCGGAGACTGACTGGAAGAGAAGAAATTTTTGAATAAAGCCATTGTTTTTGTTTTCTTTGCGCACAAAATGTATTCTCGTAGCTTCAAAAAATTAAGGTTGAGCCACTGATGTCACATGGACTATTTTAATGATGTCCTTACTACATTTCTGGGCCTTGAACATGTCAGTTGGGTTGCTGTATATGCAGGGTCAGAAAGCACTCGGATTTCATCAAAAATATCTTAATTTGTGTTCCGAAGATGAATGAAGGTCTTACAGGTTTGGAACGACATGAGGGTGAGTAATTAATGATAGAATTTTAATTTTTGGGTGAACTATCCCTTTTAGAACTCCACAAAGTTGATGGTGAGAAGCATTTGCTTCAATTCTGATTCACAGTGATCAGTTTTTAATCAGGTTAGGACTAATTTAGCACTGTAGTATAACATCTGCCATTTTTCTTTAATTTAAACTATTTTTAACCAATTTGAGCACATTGTATTGAAAAAAAAATCACCAGTCTTGTTCATTTCTATAGGTTGTTTTGTATTGCTTGTCTGAGGTAATAACAATGGCAAAGGAGGCAGAACCATACAAAAAGTCTTTCTAACTGAAAAGTATAAGAAAAATAAGATTTTTTCCCCCAAACACTGTGCATTCTTTCTTTCTAAGAGAACCATATTCATTAATAAAACTGAATTGTTAATTCCTCACCATTACCATCCTTACTGAACGAGCTTACAGGTCAGCCTCAAAAACTAGAATTCCTACCCCTTCCTCCCAGCGGTGCAGCTCCTCTCTGCATTAATTTCATCTCAAATTGCAACTATGTTTGCAAACCTGCTATTTTCCAATGCTTGTGTGTCTTTCCTCACCCTGCTTAATGAATCCCGGTGCAGATTCATCTTTCCCTTAATCAGAAGAGCGTGACAGGCGTTAATTAAGGTGTGTGTTTGCCCTGTCAGGAACGTCAGCGGTCCGCTGCTTTTGTTTGGCGAGGCAGCCCGGCTGTCAAGATGTTTGGCACGGCTGGAACTTGGTGCTGATGTGGCAATAAAGGAAGCAATGTGGCGCTGAAGGTCACCAGCTTCCTCCTGGTTGGCTGCATATCCGCCTAGAACTGTTTATGTAATGTGCAAGCATTTGGTTAATATACACTACAGTTCAAAACTTTGGGAAGATTATTTATTTATTTATTTATTTATTTATGTTTATAAAAGAAGTCTCTTGTGCTCACTTGGGATGTAGTTCTTTAAGAAAAAATACAGTAAAAAAGTAATTTTGTGAAATATTATCACAATTTTAAGTAAATTTTATTCCTGTGATCAAAGCTGAATTTTCAGCATCATTACTCCAATCTTCAGTGTCACATGATCCTTCAGAAATCATTCTAATATGCTGATTTACTGCTAAAGAAACATTTCAAATTATTATCAATATTGAAAATTGTTGTGCTAGTTAATATTTCTGAAACAAAAATAATTTATTTGAAGCGGAAATCTTTTGTAACATTATAAATGTCTTTGCTGCCTCTTTTGATCAATTTAATGCATTCTTGTTGAGTAAGTGTATTAATTTCTTTAACAAATTAAATTAAATAAAAGTATTGAAGACCGAAATGCCACTGATTTTTGGGTCCATTTCAGCCGCTTTTGTAGGAACCACTGAAGAGACTCTAAATTTTAAAACATATGATTTAAAAATACGTAAGAGGGTTGTAAGTGATTAGGAAATCTCCTCTTTCATCTAAATTAAAGAGGAGTGCTGGGAAAACAAGTACCGGCTTTGCTTTCATGAGCATTCTGCCTCTCTGGAAATGCATTGAGATGTTTTGCCATGATATAACAGTTGCATCACTCTCCTGAAGAAAGACTGATCTATTTATTATGGCTATTATTACTTAACCATGAGTGATTCTTAGTTTTGGTCTTGTTTGGAAAAATGTGTACCAAGGAAGTAGCAAATAAATAAACTCGTTGAGTAAAAAGATGTATTTGAGAGAGAACTGCAGCCAAGGAGTAATATAATTCCCCAACATGCATCACGGTTACTGACTGCTGTTACAATGCTCAGACAAAAACACAAGAGCACAGAAAAGTGCCACATCAATCCAGCCCAGAGTACCCAAGAAAACCATCTACACACTGGCCAAGAGAGAGAGAAAATACACGATAGACCAGGCTCTAATTAGCAACCATCTACCAGCTGTACGGTCAGATTCAGTACTTTCTGTATGTGCATTTATATGACCTAGTAAATAAATGAACCTAACAGCAACTATTACAGAATTAAATTTTCATAAACAAATGAAAGACAACAAAAGACTGATTTAAAGTTTGGTAATCACTGCTTTGAGTTTTTGTTTGCCTGTCATATAGTGACCTTCCTCACAGAATCTACATAGGCAGCATCCCACTTAACATGGCTAAAATGACTAAACCCTGAAAAGAAAAAAAAAAAAAAGTTTCCAAAAATATACAGAGCTCCTAAGGGGAGACGGTGATGGAAAATATGTGGAAATGCTTTCGTTCTCTTGCAAAAGTATGGCGGACATCCAAGAAACTTCGCAATTCACAAAGGTACTGAAATATACTTTTTTAAAGTTTGGTAAGCAAACACAAAATTTCTCAGGGAATGCAAAAGTAGTAATGTAGTAATGAAAAGTACTGAAATATTTTTTACTGTCCCTTTAGGGGTTCTGTACATCTAAAACAAACAAAAAAAAATAAATAAATAAAAATAAAATAAAAAAACAAAACAAAACAAAGTAATATAAAAGTAAAATAAAATAAAATAAAATAAAATAAAATATTAAGCGGCACAACTGTTTTCAATTGGGCAGCAAATCAGCCTTTTAGAATGATTTCTGAAGGATCATGTGACACTGAAAACTGGAGTAATGATGCTGAAAATTCAGCTTTGCATCACACGAATAAATTACATTAATATATAATCAATTACAACTGTTATATTAAATCAAAATAATATTATTAATAATATTATAATTTTCACTGTATTTTTGATATACATTTAATACTGTAAATGTAGCCTTGGAGTGCATAAGAAACTTTCAAGTATATTATAAAAATTTGTTAAATTAGCATTTAACAAATTTTAAATTTAAAAGTTAAATTAAATTTTGATTAAGATTTGTTCATCAACAGTTTGGAATAGTTTGTAATAAATTATTATATATTTATAATAAAATTACAAAATTTTTATTGCGTTTATTTTTTTTAGATTGACATCTGCAAAGAAAGAATTCACACCATACTTCTTTAGAGTTTGCCTGATGTCTTAACATACTGTCAAGGTAGGCAGCTCACTAGATTCTGGAATTGAGCAATAATGTTCACATTCTGTAGACCACATGGATCCATCATCGTAATGAAGTGTCACGAGCGTGTCAGAATCACGTTACATGTGTCTCGGGTGCGGGCTTTCCAAAGTTATGATTGCATGAACACATCTTCCATTAAACGGTCCTGTGATGACGAAGCTCCAAACCCACAACTCCAAACGAGATATAAACAATATTGACTCCAGCCTCTGAAATGCTGCCATTCTTCATAATCAGGTTAAAATCTTCAGGGCACAGAGAGAGAAAGCGACAGAACTTACTTTCCTCTATTTTAGCCTCGCTCGCGTGCCTCTTCAGCACATTCAACACTTTTGCTGGTGGCGAAACCTCAATGAGCGTTTGGGAATGACTTATTTAACAGATCACATTTCCTTCTCTGTCAGCAAAAAAGAAGTCCCTCCCGGAGAAACACAGCAGAGGCAATGTGCTGTGAAATCTAGGGTCATCCAGAGACAAATAACTTTAAAGCGAAAGGGCAACAAAGGACGTCGAAATAAAGAGCCCGGGCTCTTTCCAATAATTAATTAAAGCACTTTCAGCCATGCAGGAGGTGCAAATAGGAACCGCATTGTGCGTTTAGACCCGTAACAAAGCCGACTTCAGTGCTTCTGTCATGACGCTGCCAATAGATCTCATATATCAACACTTGGCTGTAACGTAATCGCTTTCAATTTCATCCAAGCTTGGGGTGTTATTGATTTAAAAGCCGTCTTTTCTCTTTCTGGACCTCTTGCCGAGAGCAACAGGAACGATCTACACGCGTCTTTTTTGGATAGCTGTCAAAACAAAGACCTTGGATGAACATGCAACTCTTTCCAAGTTATGGGTGAGCACTAACCTGCTTTATGCAAGACAAGTGAAAGGTAAATGTGGAGGCCATAAAATTGCAAGCAAATCACAACAGTATGTTTATGGTCAATTCTGTTTTCAAAGATTGAGTATAAACCATTTACGTAAAGCTTTTTTTAGATAAGCTTCCGTAGACTGTACTAGTGAACAGACTGAAATTGAAAAACGTTTACAGTAACAGGTTGTATAAATTTGCGCTCAACATTTTTTCGGGTTGAGCCAGAAGTTCAGATTTGTCTAATAATATATAAAAATAAAATAAATAAAATATGGTAGAAAGAAATGTAATTAAATTTTACACAAGAACAATTACTTTTATTTAAAAAAAAATATTAATGCACTAAACCTCTACATAATAAATTACTTAACCTAAAGAATTACAGTTATGTGATATATTTTTCTTTCTGACATAAAAAAGCTAATAAAATGTCAACTAATAAATTGCACATTTTGTTCTCGTAAATAAAATTTGACGCATAATAAAACCTACACAGGTTTTATTTCAGCCCTATACAACTGCTAAAAATAAAACACTTACATTTTTCATTAAACACCAAATGTATTAAGTTATGCAAATACAGCTGGAAACTATACTGCTCCACGACAGCTATAAATTCATAAACTGAACTTTGCAGCATATAATAGTATACAGTGATTTGTTCGTGATTTTCAACCCATTCTAACTGATGCTTCACAAATCATTCGCCCAAATGCGACATGTTAGCCAGCTGTATTATATATGTAAATCAGCAGAATTTACAACAACGTTCAATATTTCACTAAAGAAAAACAAACGTTTATGCTTGCAAGGCATGACAACTCATGCACCTAACTGGCTTCTGACCATCCTTATTGCTGAGCCCTGAAAACAATATGCATTGTACTTTTTAGACACTTATGTTTAGATTTACTCACATTGATTGCACTTGTAAACTGAAAACAAATCCTCTTTCTAAAAATGTTCTGGCAAGGTAGTCTATTTTCCAAACAAACCCTGTCAAACTCCAACCAATCGATATATCAAACAAAACAGCGTATGGGTAAGGTGGTGTATATGTGTTTTGGGAATATGAGCGATTGTGTTAGTAAAGGAGTTAGCATCTGACTGTCTCCCTGTGGTTGCAGGCATCGCCCGAGGCACTTCAGTCTTCACTAGTCAGTGAGAACTGCAGAAAGGCAGTGTGTCCTCACCCATCTGCCCCTGTGCCACGAAAACAAATACAGCAGCACTGGTGTGGAGTAAGCTAGCCTTCAGAAATAGGTGCAGACGTTTCAATCAGACTTTTATCCAACCTTTTACTTTCAAGCATCTCTCAAGTGCCAGGAATATATCTTTAGAGCGTGTCTGTGGTGGGAGTTCACAGATGTGTACACACACATGCACAGATGCTGTTTATGGTAATAGAGAACATGGTAGTTGGATTATGTGTTGAAATACCCAACACACCCAGCTCAGCATGATTCAGTGCTGATGTTGTTCAAGTCAGACTGAAGCCAAGTTATATCTGTTGAAGTCAACATGAAACATGTACACAACCAATTTTAGTTTAATAATGTGACGAAAAGTGGAACAAGAAAGAAATATGGATTTTATCCATCAGGAACTGATGGTGAATTGAGTTTGTTTATTGGTGTTTTAATGCCATGCCAGCTTCCTTGGCTATTTTATGGCGAGTAATGCTTAAAAAGCAATTTTTAAAAGTTGAGTTAGATAAAAACTACAATGGATTTAGGGTTGGCTTTAGGTGATCTGAGGGGGAAAGGATGAAAAATAAGCACGTTTTGGTTACAAAAAGACAATCTTTTTTTTATATAATCAATTAAATGATTAATCATTCACAGTATGAATTGGAATAAGTAAACAGGGAACTTTGGATTTCAAATCCAAATTGAATTTGGATTCAAAGACTGTAATGATGTCATTTATGTAAATGAGAATTACAATAGTGTCAAACTACAAATCATTCTGAAACTAGAGTCAGACAGAATCTGAGAAAAAAATAAAATAATAAAAAAATATAAAAAAAAAACAGAACACTGGTGTTTTGCTGAAAAAAAGAAAATGGAAACTTTCAGAATTTCAGCTTAAAAGCTACTCATGAGTCATGACCCTCATTGATTAAGCATTTCCACAAATCCATATCTAGTTTCAATGGCTGAACCTTCCTCGCAGTCAGTGTCTTGTGGATGTAAAAGTGAAGTGTGTAATTTCTGCAGCACCAAACTGATTGTTTGAGATCTTGAGATGCTCAAGCAATCAGATCAATACTCTGAAAGTGCCATAGTGTTTACACTTTTTGCTAGGCACACAACAAATAACTTACAAATTCCTGTTTTTGCTAAGTAAACTGGGGTAGAAAAAATAACAAAACAAGACACAATTTACCTTTAACAACCCAAAATGTCAATATTACACACATATTCAGCTCAGCCTGGACAAATCCAAACATACAACACAGTCAAAGACTAACACAGAAGGGAAGAAACTGTTGAATAAAATTATTTTTGTTTTCTTTGTGCACAAAAAGTATTCTCATAGCATCATAAAACTGACTATTTTAACAATGTCCTTACTACCTTTCTGGGCCTTGAACATGTTAGTTGCATTACTGTCTATGCAGGGGCAGAAAGCTCTCGGATTTCATCAAAAATATCTTAGTTTGTGTTCTAAAGAAGGTCTTATGGGTTTGGAACAACATGAGGGTGAGTAATTAAGGACAGAATTTATTTTTGGGTGAACTATCCCTTTAATTATGACAGGGACAGTGGACAGTGGGAGAAGGTTTAGGTGGAGGAGATAGATAACGGTGAATGTATGTGTGGAACAGCTCCACTCAGCACTGTGGAAATCAAGCGCTCCTGTGAGCCATATCACGACCGACAACAGAAATCATATTTCAAAGGCCTCTTCTCCAGCCATGTGCAGCCGGGCAAGCACTTTACCCATAACCCCCTTTGTCACAGAACGCTTGGCGTGGCATTCTCTCTGTGATTCCACACAATGACTCAACCATCTGGACCTCTGCACCAATTTTTCCCAGTTTTCTGTGTCTGACAATAAATGCATTTAAAACTCATGAATGAACTGTGATCTGACTGGCAAAATGATTAATTGTCTTGGACAAACCACATCTAAATGAAAACTGGGTTGAAAGGATAGTTTACTCATATAAATGCAATTTTTCACCATTTTAGTCCCTTTCAAACCAAGTGTGATAACTGTAACTATAACAATATAGATTTAAAATTCATTCTAGAGTCCAAAACGTACGAAAGCGTACCTGTGGGAATTTTTTTGCAAGACATGAAATAGGTACCAATAAGTACATATCACTGCAGTTTCCAACAGATATTAACATTACAGGCGGTAAAACATTGAGCACTTGTAATCGTTTTCGTACACAGTTATGATTACAGCTCCATATGTTTCACTTTCCGGACGTAACAAGCTTGTTCAGTAGCTCAGCTGGCACGGATCTGGACTCAGGATGCGCAATCCTTAGGTACGAATCCCGTCAAAAACATGACTCACGATGAAAGAGATGAGAGATTGAAAAACAAGCTAAAACGGTATGCTTGCGATTACATTTTTACGTCACATTTGCTTTTGTTCATACTATTGGTTAGGTTTAGGTTTAGTACGTTATTTTAAAACATTTTTAGCTTTAGAGTTATAGCACCACTCAATGGACATTTCAAGTCAGAACTGCGGTGACATCTACAAAACCAACGTCACATAAAATGTACCATATGTACGTTCATCTGTTCTGGGGGGAAAAAACAAACAAACATTGTTTTAGCGCAACCCAGTGGACATTTCACATCGAATATGTCACGAAACGTACATGGTCGTACATATTTCGCGTCTTGCAAAAAAGTTCCCACAGGTACGTTTTCGTCATGAAATCAGGTTGACTATAACGTTAATAGCACAGAAGCATTTAGCTGGAATCACTTTCAAAACTTTTTTTTTTTTTTCCAGCTGATGAAGTGTAAAAATATCAATAGCCAATCAAAATTCATCTTGCTTTAAAAAGCTTTAGCATTTAAAGCGGCAGATGACAAAACTGCATTGCGCGCTTCTAATAAACAGAACATTCAACAGACAGAGCCATAATGTACTTTTTGATCTTCCGGTTCAGCCAGGCCATTAACCGTGGATGAAATTTGCTTGGATTCAAGTAAGAGGGGAATGACCACATGCTGTCTGTGCCCTTGTCTGAGAACGGTAGCATTTGCTATTCGTGAGTGAAACATGAAATATTCATGTAGTGATGCTCGATATTAGGTTTCAGTGAAAGCTGGGGGAGAAGGTGGCAAATAAGATGCATCTCTCCAAGTCCGTTCATTCCCATAAACCTCCAAAAAATCATCTCCTATCACCATTTCCAACATTCGCCCTCTACCAATGCCACGGGCTCTCTCGGGATTCGTGCTTCCATCTGAGGAGGGCTGTGGAGCCATCAGTGAACCTGGAGAACGTCTGCGTGGAGGAAACCTTGCAGAACGCGTCTCATCGGGGGTGGATCTCCTCCGGGAGCGGCGTCATATGAAAACCGTGGCAGAATCGTGCCCACGGTCGATACTCTACATTACCTGTGCAAGCAAGGCGTTAGCAAATAACAGCCGGATTCCTCCAGGAGATTTGTTATCAATAAATCTCACTATATTTGTTTATGGCTGGCTGGGAGACAAAAGAAGATGGAGGCGAAGTGAGGACCGATACCTGGCAATGAGAAACCCGGACTAACGCATCTATTTTAATTCTCCCTTTCATCTCGGTGAGACAGAGGACTCTGGAATCCCGGGGGGAAGCCACATCATCTCTTTGTCACGACCAAAGTCAGCCCTAGTCACTAAGATCTATGCGATGTATGCCCGGCGCCCCGGGAGCGCTTCGCAGAGCTAATATTATTCCAAATCCAAATGGCTTTGAAATGCAAACGCACACTAATGCCTTTTGCATGCCAACTGTTGCAAAGCCTCTTAATTGCATTCTTGCTCGGGTCTCTTGTTTACACACGATCTGCAACATCCCATTTTTGGCAGCGACCGACAGCGGAGGCCTCACAAGAGAAGCCTCACAGCCCACACAGAGAGGAGCGGATTGACCAGACAAAAAGAAAACGAGAATGAGGTGATTCAGGGCTTTTTTCATTTCTGCTCTCTTCAAGACCTTTGAAATACATGCACCCTGGTATAAAAACACATGCACACTTGATGAACTTTGATGAGCTGAATAAACCACAGCACGTTAGCTGGGAGTCAGTGATGAACTACATACAAAGAATAAAATTCTCAAACAGTAGTCAATGATATTTAAAAACTAGTCATCATGTTGTAAAATCATCAAACTGATGGTCAAAATCACACTTTTTCCTATAAAAAACTAATTGCAAATTCTTTATACACTACAGTGCAGAAGTTTGAGGTTTCCAATGTTTTAAAAGAAGTCTCTTATGCTCACCAAGGCTGCATTAATTTGATCATAAATATAGTAAAAACAGTGAAATATTATTGCAATTTAAAATAATTGTTTTTTATTGTAATATACTGTAAAATGTAATTTGTTCCTGTGATGCAAAATTTTCAGCACCATTACTCCAGTCTTCAGTGTCATGATCCTTCAGAAATCATTCTAATATGCTAATTTCAAGAAACATTTCTGATTATTATCAATATTATGAAAAAACCCCAAATATTCTATTAATAACATACATTTTAAATATGTTAATATATATATATATATATATATATATATATAACACACAAACACCTTTTATTATTATTATTATTATTATTATTATTATTATTATTATTATTATTATTTATCCACTTTTGCAATACACCCACCAAAGCGCAAACACAATATATGCACATGCAAAATTACTACCATATATTAGGGATCTTATTAAATCAGGGCCTTATTCTCATTATTTTACAGCTGTATCGTCTCCTACTCCTCCTGTTCAATACCTCCCGCTGTAGTTTAACTGTGTGAATGGTGACCAGGAAATGACCTAATTTCAGCCATATAGGACAGTTTTCCATTCCCAGATTAAGCCTGTGCTGAATTACACCGTCAAGGGCGACTTTAATATAATATTTAATCTAGGAATAGGCTTAATCTGTCTTGGAAACCCGCCCATGGAGTTTTAATTAAATTTCATGCCAAATATAATACCACCAATACCTCTATTCACAAAAGCCACGGGAGAGGTTTTATTAAAAGATGGCTAACCATGTCAGGTCTTTTCGCTTGAACCAATAACTGATTTTCTTTTGTTTAGAGGTGCTGGAGGTCAGGTAATAAGGCTGCTGTAAAAAGCTGACACAAGCATATGCCGAGGCAGCAGACGCTGTCATGTGCCGCCCACAGTGTCTGTGTCCGACACTATAAGTGGGAGAAAGAGGATGTGGGGTTAAGCACATGGCATGACGTCAAGATTAGCACGCTCAAACTGGTGTGTATGTCATTTAGCTGTGTGTGAGATGCTAGTCAGCATGTGACGAAATCATCACCTTCCGCAGCCAGGTGAAAGCGGACCAATCGATAATCTCCCCTCCCTCACGCACACTCTCCCGCGAGCCCCTTTCTGAGCTGTGATTGGACGCAATGACTCCTGGCTTTTGACCTTCAGCATGGTCAGCGGGGACCCTCCCCTTCTACCGTTAAACTGAGAAGAGGCCACGTCACATCTATCTCTGTCAGCTGCCGGCACGCTAGCGATTCATCAGCGAATTGCCAACAGCAGCATGAGAGTGCAGCACCAGCGTATGCAAACATACTAAAGCACAAGCCCCTCCCACTCATTCCAAATATCTATTTCAATAAACACGTCAATTTTAGCTCAGTACATTTAAAAACCAATTCCCTCATGTCCGGCCAAAACGTAATTGCCGTGCCGGTGCTGCAAATCTTTTGCAATGCACGCAAAACAAATAGATCAGAAAGCCATTACATGTATATTCATGAAACGGCAGACCCTGGGATCGCTCCAATCGATAGGATTAACTAACAAGCAAATGCAAACAAAGCACTTTGTAATCCCGTCCAAACACAACACATTACATCAGCTTTTGTCCGCTATGCGAAATCAAATGACAAATAATATTGACACTGATGAGTGCTGATGTGAAAGTTTAATATCTAGCTTCAGGACAAGCAAATGATGCACAAAAATGTAGCTTTTCCAATAACAAACTACTTTTTCCAATAAGTAGTAGTGTATTGTGACAAAACGCTAAATCAGGCACATGTTGTTACAGACACAGATGTGTAGCTGAGCGAACAGAGACAAACACATTTCCCTAAACAGTCCTCTTTATTATGATGTCTAAATAATTCCAGTCAATCAGTTTATTTACATGAGTCATGAAAATTAATTAATGCAAAATCTCAGACCTTGTACAGAGTATTTTTTATGACTTATAATTGTGCCTGTATATTTTCAAATGCAGCTTTATTTCTTATTTTAAACTTGGTCAGTAAGGTTTTTATTCAGCAAAGATGCATTAAATTGACCAAAAGTGACAGTAAAGGCATTTATAATGTTACAAAAGATTTCTATTTCAAATAAATGTTGATCTTTTGATCTTTTCATTGATCAAAGAATAATGAAATCAAAAATGTATCAGCTTCCACAAAATGATTAAGCAGCATAACTTTTGTCAACATGAATGAATTAATTAGTGAATGAATGAATGAATGAATGAATGTTTCTTGAGCAGAATTATTTCTGAAGGATCATGTGACGATGAAGACTGGAGTAATGACGCTGAAAATTCAGCTTTGAATCACAGGAATAAATTAGATTTAAAATAAAGTCACATAGAAAACAGTAATTTTATTTGTTATTTTGTATTGATCTGTTGTTCTAAACTGAAAATAAGATTCCACGATATTATAGTTTTTACTATATTAATAAATAAATGCAGCTTTGGTAAGTTTAAGACATTTCCTAAAATAAAAAATAAAACAAAATAAAATCAATCAATCAAAATTAGAAAATCCTCCTGACCATAAACTTTCAAAAAGCGGTGTGCATATATTCAAGTTCTTATACACATAAAACTTTCTACATAGAACTTATATACAAGAACTTTAAGAAACCTCTTTGTTTAATAGACTGTATTGCGACTACAAACTACAAACTACTTCCAACTCTTCTCCAACACAGCTGCTGAAACCAGAACCTGAAAATATCTTGTCCCCACTTGAAATATTCACATTTACATATGGACACACGTGTACGGCAGCCTAAATGTGCTGTGTTTAATGACAACAATAGCTCATTACAAAAGCCGCCTGAAGTCTCCATGAAATTCACAGATTTAAATACGCTGAGCACATTTATGAAAGATTTAGTGGTTTGAGAATGTCTTTTTTAAGCTGCTCTGGCAAAGCGGTGTCATTGGCATCGCTTTCAAACCATAAATCTTTTCTCTAATCAGATTTTAAAAAAGCAACGCAACATTACATCATAAGGGAGTTTTGCTCATTCCAAAAGTGCTGGAACGGTGGATTCTGTTCCGTGCTACTGAAAACATGCAAATACCCAGAGACTGTAAGACTATGCATGCTCGTGTTTGCATACGTGCCTGCCTGCGTTCATTATGAGATGTTGTAAAGGACATTGTTATCCTGCCGGAGACAGCCAGACATAAAGTGCTGAGATACAGTGCTAAAAAAACAGCACACACTGTTCAAGATGAAGCACTTAAAAAACAGATTTTAACCTCTCACTGGAAAGAAGAATGTTTACTTTCTTTTTCCTCCTCCTTTCTCACTTTCAGCTCAAATGACACAATATGGCCACTTCCCAAGAGACTGCATTTGAATGACTAAAGCGATAATTTAGCCAAAACGCTACTTTGACAAAGTGTGTAATAAAAGCAAAGGGACTGATTTGCGAGGGACAAGCACAAGACATATTTGTTTTTAATTGCTATGTGTCTGTTGCTTAATTTGAGGCTGATAAAATGTTTCTTTTTAAAGGATGAGAAAGAACGGAAACAAATGGAATTGCATTAAGGTGTGGGTGGGAGGCAAAAACGAATGTGAGCGCTGTGCAGATGTGGCAGAGGGGATTTTGCGGGCTAACAGAAGAATCACAGCACTTGTAATCCTCAACATTAGACGCCCTGTCAAGCCTCTAATAAAAATAAGCCAGATATAGATCAAGCGCCTGTGATATATGACATTTTAAAGCCCTCTAAATCAAGCCGTGGATGTGTGGCTGTCTCTCGCTCCTGCTTCATATACAGTCCTGTTCAAAGGCGTACGTTTTAAGATTTAGTGTGCAAAGCTGGTTAACTGCCGGTAATTAAAGGAAAGCAAAGTTTCTGAATTTAATGAACCAAACATACATGAAAATCAATAACTGAGTCACTAAAATATCTGTATTGAAAATAAACACTGCACACTAAGCTGAATATTACCATATAGATATCCACTTAGTATATTAACAAACACTCAGTACTATAATAAAAATCACATTACAAGGGGGGAAAAAAAAAAAAAATCTAATTTACACGAAATCTGAACTCATCCACCATCTACATGAGAACATAAACACTTCTCTAATTCTCTAATGTAAGCTAAATTTTTTTTATTAGATCATGTAGCAACACATACTACAACATATAAATACAATAAACTACTGTGCTGTCAATTGATTAAAAAAAAAAAAAAAACTAATTAATCACACATTTTTTCTGAAATTAATCGTGATCAATCCCACGTAACATTAAAGTTTTTAAATGTACTTTTATATTGCAATAATTTCACATCATCAATCTTCAAATTAATGTAGAAAAAAACATAAAGACATTATATTTTTAATATTTGTTTAATGGCATCTTATTTATTATGACTGAAAGTCAATATCTCTGATATCAATACTACTGATGTCTCTAGGAAATTGTTCTTTGTTTCCCTAATATTTAACCATTGACTACATGAAATGTTGACTATACTAACATTACAGTATTGAGAGCTATCAATTTTAACATTTATTAGACTTAAAAAATAACAACTTCTAATTTAAGTGAACTTAAAACAATCTTCACATAAACCTATTGTAATAAATGTCATATTTACCTGTGCCCTTTAGCAAGTAGGAAAACTACAGAACAGAAATCGCAGCAGCTGGTTTATTAGGTTATTTGGCTGCTATTACTTTAAGAGCTGCCGCTGCTGAATGTGACGCGGATCTGACATGCACGCTCGTAGTTTCATTTGCACTTTAATATGAAATGATACAGGTTACAGTGCCATATTTGTGCATGCAACTGAAGAGCATGCGCTACGAGCAAAGTATAACGGCTGGCAGGACAGGAAAATTAGTTTTTACTGACATATGGCCTGAAAAAAATCTTATCTGACCGCAGTTCACTGTTGTTCTACTGAAGCTCCCTCAACACCTGTACCATTTTTGCGTTCGTCTGACTAGCACCTGTCGCTGAGGAGAAGTGGAGTGCTTGTCTGAAAAGTCTCCTGTTTGATGTGGTCACAAAGACGTTCTGCATCTAAATAAATGCAATTCTTGTCAAGAAAAAAGAGACAGAAACAGCAGTTGTGAGTGGGGTGGCCAACCCTGGCTCTGCCCCTGCGTTAACTATATTAAATATTTTTAATGCGTTAAACTGGAAAAAATTGCATGCATTAACACAATAATTTTGACAGCACTAATATATAAAATAGAAACCAAACAAAAAGTGATTCAAAGCTTGTTTCTTTATCATTCTGTGCCTGATTATGTCTTAAATGTTGGTAATCTAACCAGGACAACAATGGCATCTGGTAGAGAGCAGTTTAAGTCATCACAAAGCACTGAATGTCTGTTCTGTATTAAAAGAGTATCTTGCAGCCTTTTCTTGACTCAAGCAGAATGTAAAATAAAGGCAGCAGAATAATTTAATAGCTATTAAACGGTAAACAGCAAGTCTGGCTCCGTCTGTGAATAGGTATTATTTACCCCTGCAATCGCAACCCTTCCAATGTGTTTAAAGCACTTGAAAGTGCAACTTTAAAACACTTGCCAACTGCTGTCCCTTAAGGACATTGTTTGAGCGCTCTCAGACTGACATCTGGATAATGAACAAAGGTGTACTTCCAAAAAGAGGAGACTCACCAATCCAGAGCACAGCAACACACCAGACCACTTTTATTGCAGTAACATCATGACTATGCTGGAAACGCTGAAGCCAGACGTCACCAACAACAGACCAATCAGTCTGTGAAGATCAAGGCCACTTGGTTCAACAAATTAGCAATAAATTGCTTTGTAATTTATATTCAACTGAAGTACACAATCGTTCAAAAGTTTGGGGTCAGTAAGTTTTTTTGGAAAGGCAATTAATACTTTTATTCAGCAAGGATGCATTAAATTGCTCAAAAGTGACAGTAAAGACATTTATAATGTTACAAAAAAAATGTTACAAAAGAAATGTAAAGTTCTTTTGAACAGTTTTCACCAAAATATTAAGCAGCACAACAAGCACATTAATATAAAGAAATATTTCTTAAAAACCAACTCAGTTTATTTATTTATTTATTTATTTTAAATTACATTTCATACAGATGTTTTCAAAACTGATAACTGTTTCTTGTGTTCATGTGACACTGAAGACTGGAGTAATGATCACAGGAATAAATTAATAATGTTATGAATAAGAAGTGTCATTTTAATTTGTAAAGCTAATTTCATAATATTACTGTTTTTACTGTATTTTGATCAAATAAATGAAATCTTGGTGAGCATGGTGAGAGACATATTTCAAAAAAAAAAAAAGAAAAAAAGAAAAAAATTATGACACAAACTTTTGGACATGAGTTTATACTATTATAATATCAATTTCAAATCGCAAGATGCATGAATGTTTTATCCAATAAATTAATGCACATCAGTTCATTGTTTAAAAAGTCAATAATCAGAGCCAATTATGAGCTGACAATCAAAAAGGGGGCAGAAAAGTTCAGTGATTGTTCTATACTTTATAGTCACTGAAAATACACGGCATCTTTTGGGAAATATGTAGAATAGCAAAATAATATGGTTTTATACATTTAAATACTTATTTATATAAATCAGACAAGAAACATTACAGTCTGAAGTTATTGAAATACAAAAATAAAATTAACATGATATTTGACAATAAAACAACTTTCAAACTGATCTCATGACGAAAACGCACCAAGATGCGAAATACGTACCGACATGTATGTTTTGTGACATATTCAATGTGAAATGTCAACTGAGTGGCGCTAAAAGAGTGTTCGTTTTTTTTTTTTTTTTTTTTTTTTTTCTCTGAACAGATGAACATACATATGGTACCTTTTATTTGATGTTGGTTTTGTACGTGTCATTGCAGTTCTGACTTGAAATGTCCATTGAGTGGCGCTATAACTATAATGCTCTGTGATGTTTTAAAATAAAGTACCATCTGTACTACACCTAAACCTACCCGATAGTATGAACAAAAGCAAATGTGACGTTTTATCTTGTTTTTTCAATCTCTTATCTTTCAGCGTGAGTCATGTTTTTGATAGGATTCGTACTCAAGGATTCCGCATTCTAAGTGCAGTTCTGTGCCGGCTGAGCTACTGAACAAGCTTGTAACGTCTGGAAAGCAAAACATATGGAGCTGTAATCATAACTGTGTATGAAAACGATTACAAGTGCTCGCTGTTTTACTGCCTCTAGTGTTCATTTCTGTTGGAAACTGCAGTGATATGTACTTATTGGTACGTATTTAGTGTGTTGCGAAAACGTTCCCTCAGGTACATTTTCATCATGAGATCAGGTAGACAACTTCACTTGCAACAGGCCATCGGTAATGTGGCGCATCTAACGCTTCACATGTAGACAGCTGTGTTGATTATAACAGAAGCGATGGAGTTTTGTCACGTTATGGACGTGTGTCAGCTGTGGGATGTTAGCTAGGTGTAGCTCATTGCCTGCTGATCGTTCAGCCTTTTAACCTGCATGCTCGTGGACTGTGAGTGAGGCAGAGACCCTCCGGTCCTGCTCTGATAAGGCCCCTCTTTCTCTTCAACGCTCCATTGAGGACTAGAGCCTCCGCAGGCCCTTTTATCAGCCGTGTGAGGCAGCAGGAGGAGGGAGGTGAAGACAGAGGGTTTGACAAGCGCTGACCCCCACTGACAGGTGGCCAGATTGAGGGGCGAGATTAGCTCTACTCTCCAGCTGAAGGGAGGGCAAGCAAGACACATCAGCCAAGATGAACGACCATGCCGTGCCACAGTGTCATGCCTAGTAGCCCTAGAAACCTGGCAGGAGAATACATCACCACAAAAGGTGTGCGAGCAGGGACTAAAACCTACCTATTTGGAGGTGATTCGTTTCATATGAGTAGGTGGGCTAATGTAATAGTTTTCAAAGCTTCTCCATTATTTTAATTGGACCTTTTCTGAGGCAGAAAAGATTCTTTTGAAAAGTGTTTTTTACTACTTATGAAATGCTCTGAAAAAAAATAATAATAATAATAATAATAACCACAGGTAATACTAGTCACATGCAAAGTGAGAATTGTGAATCTATAACTATCAACATACTTATCAACATATAGTGCTGTCAAAATTAGCGCGTTAACACAGGCGATTAATTTTTTCAGTTTAACGCGTTAAAATTATTTAACGCCGTTAACACAGGGGCAGGCCTAGGGTTGGCCACCCCACTCATAACTGCTAATTCTGTCTCTTTTTTCTTGACAAGAAGTGCATTTATTCAGTCGCAGAATGTCTTTCCGAGCACATCAAACAGGAGACGTTTCAGACGCGCGCTCCACTTCACTTCACGGTCAGGCGCGAGTCAAACGAGCACAGAAACTCTGCTCGCAGCGCTTATAGCCTGTATTATTTCATATCAAATCGTGAAAGAAACTACGAGCATGCAATGTCGTGATCAGTTAAATCATGAAGTTACCAAAATGGTGATTAAAGCTGCCATAAAACTGTGCATGCATGTAATATGTTATATATAAGTTACATTAAGAACATGACTCTGAATTGTTTTCAAAACTGTCCTGGAGCATCCTAGCACTGTCTCCCTCATCTAACACATCTGATTCAACTCGTCAGCTCATTAGAAGAGACTGAAATGGGTCCGACCTGAAATGGGTCAGAAAAGGTAGAGTTGAGAGAAAATACGATGCGTGTCAGATCCGCGTCACGTTCAGCAGCGGCAGCTCTTAAAAAAATAGCAGCCAAAACAACCTAATAACCAGCTGCTGTGACGTCTGTTCATCAAGAACAAAAGAAAAAAGAGGAAATCAATAACTTTTTATAGTTTTAAGGATTCATCTGTATTTAGTTTAGAATTTAGTGTTTGATAACTTTATTCAATTTCTGTATATTTCTGCTGAGGGGCACAGGTAGATAATATGACATTTATTATAATGGGTTTATGTGAAGATTGTTTTAAGTTCACTTAAATTAGAAGTTATTTAATTATTTAATAATTTATTTAATCAATTATTTAATTTAAAGCTACTTAATTAATTTATTAAGTCTAATAAATGTTAAAATTGATAGCTCTTAATTGTAATTTAAAGTTGAATAGCTATAGTCAATGGTTAAATATTAGGGGGAAACATTTTTATAGGGAAATCAGTATTATTGGTATCAGTGATACTGGCCTTCAGTCATAAAAAGATGCCTTTAAACAAATATTAAAAATATACTGTCTTTATGTTGTTTGTACATTAATTTAAAGATTGAATGCGAAATTATTGCAATATAAAAGTATATTTAAAAACTTTAATGTTAGGTGGGATTAATCGCGATTAATCGTGATTAATTTCAGAAAAATGTGTGATTAATTATTATATTTTTAATCGATTGACAGCACTAATATATATACACACACACACACACACACACACACACACACACATACACATACATACACACCATTTAAAAGTACAGTTTTTGCATGATTTTTATTCTAATGGCTGCATATATTTGATAAAAAAAAATGCTGTAAACACAACTTAAAGCTACTTTTGTCTTTTTAAATGTGATGGCAGAGCTGAAATTTTAACCAGTAATATCTGCATTTATTCATAAAAAATAAATAAATAAATAAATAAATAAAAAATAAAAAGATTTATATTTTAATATATTTTAAAAGCTGCATTCCTCCAGAAATCATTCTAATATGCTGATTTGCTGCTCAAAACAAACATTTATTATTATTATTATTATCATTATTATTATTATTAATGTTGAAAACAGTTTTGCTGCTTCATATTTTTGTGGAAACAGTGATGCTTTTTCCCCCCAAAAGAACAACATACTGTATGAAACTGAAATCTCTAACATTGTCTTTATTTTATTTTTATTATTTTAATCTATTTTATTTTACTAGAACAGTAACAGTAAAAGAGTCAAATAAAATTGTAAAATTCAAAACAATATTTGAAATTTGAATTAATTTAGTCTAACAATCCCAGATATATGATCATGTATAATACTTCCTGCTCAAACACTTGGTATAGGTAGACAATTTTTGAGACAGACAATGTGTAACTGCAGTAGGTTTGCAATTTCTATACGCTCTTTTCTCCTGTACGAACAGTCAATAAACATTACAGACATCCACTAATTCCTTTACAGAAAACTAATCCCATTTGAATAGGGCTTTTGAGAGAAGCTCGCAGTTAGAACTCCTCCACTGTAAAAGAAGATGGATATTACAGCTGGAGTCAATGCGATGAGGTTTGATTCAATCTCTTGGCTATATTGATTTGAATTGATTTAAGAAAATACAGCAGGCAGAAAAATTGAATTTCCTAATATTACTTTTCAGCGCTGTCTGATCATCCGCGGCACGCGCCGTTCAGAAGCGTTCTTTAGGTAATTAGTTTTGTTTCTTGCCGGGAAGGCTCCTTGACCTCATTGTCGTAGTCGCCCAGCATCAAATGGCTTACAGAGAGGCAAAGGCTCTCGTCTGCAGCCAAAGTCATATGAACTCGACTCTGACTATCCGAGGGAGGCGAATGAATCACGGACATCAAGTCGCGCAACAAGTGCAGGCCGTTTTGTGCTCGGAAGATCTCCCGTTGTGCCGGGGCGTCTTTGATGATGTCTATCACAAACTTCTCGAGCCTTACATAAAAGAGTTCATTTCATACAGGAGCCCAGCACCTGCTTGGAAAAGTACAAGACACATTGAGTTCTACAGCAGTTTAAAGCAAAACTTCTCTGAAGTGCAACAGCCAACAACATCCTTTAAGTATCGCAGGGAAAAAAACAACAACAGAAAGAATGGAAGAGAGGAACATCAAAGCCAGGAGCCTGACTTAAGTACGCTATTCATCATTCTCATTGTCATCGCAGGTGAGCTCTGCTGAGAAATGCAGTTAACGCGAGAGCGACGCTGTTGGACTGCCAGAACCGTGCATCAAATTTGCAAGCGCTCCGCAGTCACAGCTCAGGGCGTCTGAGTCATTACGCTCGGCGTAATTTGAAATTAATTTAACTTTTGCTTTAAAATACGTAGGACTTTCTGTCTTCTCCACGGTGTCAGCTAAATAATAGCTTAAGACTTTATAACACAATCATTTGAGTTGCCATTTTTCCCTGTGATTATTTGCAGGAAAATGAGAAGCGGAGGCCTGATTGAGAATTAAAATCTAATCGTCGAGCTCCAGTCTGGCCGTCGCTGATGAGCCGGTGGCTATGCATCACTGACATCAGCCCACTCCCCTGATTTCTATTACTCTAAAACACAAGCTCTGCTTATCTATTTCTATTATCCCTTAGCTGTCTTTTCCCTTTCTGACCTCCTCTCCAACATTTTCATGTGGTCTGATTCTTTTCTCACTCTTCATTTGAATCCTTCTATCAAGCCGCATCGCACTTCATCAGACGCCTCTTGTGATTACTGTGAATTTGCGGGTTACACAAGAGCTTGTCTTTATACTGTAGGTCTGTAAAAAGCTTCAAGTACATACGTACGATGCTAAATGTATGAACGTCATTGCACTAGACAACAAAATATCAAAGCAAGTGGCATCTGCAAACAAATGATGCAAGAGCCTTTCTGGAAACAAACTTCTTTGTATGAAAAAGTTTTGCTTGAAAAGTCTGCTTAAGCTAACTCTATTCAAAACAAGTTGCCACTTGGATTTATATTGTGTTATCTAAATCAAAATATTCAGTGTATTTTTCTTTTTTTTTTCAGTGTATTTTTCATAACTGAGATACTATTATAGTTTTTTATCTTTTAATTATTTTTTATTTTTAGATTTTCCTTTTTTAACAATTTTGCAGTGTTTTTATTTTTATTATTTTTTTTTGTCTATATACTGTATATTTTTTTATTATTTCAGTTTTAGTTTCAAGTTAAACTAAATGAAAATAAAAAAAAAAATGTTGCCTTTGAAACTATCTGAAAAAATAATAGTCTTTTTTATATTTATATTTTAAATATTTATTTCATGTAACAAAATGTTTTTATGATCTTCATTTTACAGTAGTTTAGTTATTAACTATAATAACTATAATAGTGCTGATACAAATTATATATACACTCACAATTACATAAATTAAATTCAGTTAGTGTGTTCATTGAAAAATACCTTAAGGGTTTCCCACAGAAACAGATGAACAGCTTGATATCGACCAGGTCTTTTTCGTGTATTTAGAGAAGCAGAAGCATGATAACCCTGACATAAGACAGGCACTGAGGATGCTCTGTACATTACAGCACGTTTAAAGCACAATATCTATGCATGGATCGATACATGTCAGGAAGAATGTGATTTACTAATGAACCAGTTTGGGCTGGCGTGAGAACTAGATCCTCTGTGTGAACAAAGCTGACGTTCCTTTGCTTGAAGGCCACCACTCACCTTCTGTGGCTTTAATCATTTACAGGCATATGCAGGTCTTGTTCTTATAAGAACAGGTTAGTCTGTGATGGAGCCAGGGAGGTCCTCTAATTAAAAGCGAAGTTTTGTTGATCAAGATGGATTGATTGTACCGACTGACAGCTTATGTTCCTCGCTTTGGACGTATCCAAACACACAGCTCCCAATATGAAGCATTTAAGAAGAAGATGGCCAAATACGACAGTGGTTTTGGACTTTATACTGATGCCTACTGGTGTGGATGCACCAGCAAAACATTATTTGTTATGGACAGCATTGTAAAAATAGCCTTTTCATAGACACATTTGAAATGGTTCTCTTTTGGTGAGAATGCAATCAAACCCAGTGGTCCAAAGAACCAGCTAATATCCCTATGCAATATCCCTGTGATAACCATGAGCATCCCTGATGGATCTCTGGAGTTGAATTCTGTGAGTCAGCACATCACTGTTATTCACAATCAAAACATGTCTCTCCCTCTGAAAGTCTTTTAATGACTCTTCTGCGAAACAGGAGTATGGAATTATTGTTTTCCAAATGCATACTTGATTCTTGCTCAAACTATTAAACAGACATTATGGAGTGTAAGGTCCATTCAAGAGGGCTTCATCAAGAACGATAAATAGAAAAACAACTATAACGACAACTATATTAGCGTCCACACCAATGTACTGTGGTTATGTCATCTGCTCAGGCTCTTTAAAATCACATGGATTCTGACTGGTTGTTAATGTTTTTATCGTTCATTAGCCGAAGAAAAAGGGAAAAAGTGATTTCAACAATATTGTATCTCATGGAATTAGAGCAATTATTAAAATTTTATAGTTATTGTACTCAGTCTGAACATGCCTTAACAGGAAAATTGCCATAAGCCTTGCAATTCGGAAAGGCTGCTATAGCTTAAACAGCACGTAAACAGTTTGCTCACACAAAACTTAAGCAAATTTTTAGTCCCAAAGCAATTAAAACAATTTAGTCCCAAAGCAAACCTTTTTTAATACCTTAAAATCTGTTCACAACAAAAACTCTGACATTAACTAACTACAAAGTCGATAATATACGATAACGATATGGTACGATAACTAACTAATTCGATCATTTACTCTCCCACAAGTTGTTCCAAACCTGTTTGAACTGATTTTCCTCTGTTGAACACAAAAGAAGATAATTTGAAGAATGTTGGTAACAAAACACTTTTCTGGCTCCACTGACTTCCATAGTATTTATTTTTCAAATCTATGGAAGTCAATGGGATCCATTCTACTGTTTGGTTCCTCATATTCTTCAAAATATCTTCTTTTATGTTTAACAGAAGAAACAAAGTCATGCAGGTTTGGAACAACATGGTGAGTAAATGATGACAGTATTCTAATTTTTGAGTGAACTGATGAAAATGTTTTGACAGCAAATCAGAATCCACTCGACTTTGGCACTTAATAATAATAAACAATCATCTGTTGGTGTGGCTACTAATAGTTATTGTTCTTAGTATGTGAACTGGCTTTCATAATTTCAAATATGTACACGGCTGACAAAATTGCTTGTTTAAATGATAGAGAACGATATGAAACTTTATAACATCTGGAGGACGTCATGAGGGTTTGTGCGGAGCCACTAAATTATGCGGGTCTTGTTAGTGTGTATTTGAGTTTATTGTAGCAGAACCACTAATGGCCTGTTCATTAACACAACAAATCATCTTTAATTTTGACCAGGGAGCAGACTAGTTAGGAAAGACTTGTATTCGCCCCTAAATTACTTAATATGGAATGCTGAGTTGACTTTGCAACTACATCTCCCAGAATGCCCTTCTGTCGTTCCCCTGGGGGAGGGTTAATGGAGGGGCTCATTAACCTTGGGGAGTTGCTTTAAATGCCAATAGTTTTAGCTGACACCACAAAAGAGCAGCGAAAAAAAGGGTCTCTCCTTTCCTCGCCGCATGCAAATCACTTTCTCAATAGGAAATTACTCCCCGAGGGCTGAATGCTATTAATCTAAATTCTGTGGTCGTCAAATTGTTGCACATAATAATATATAAGGAACGGCTCATGATGTTTATCTCCTCTGACATTCCATTCTAGGATGAAAACATGTTTTTTTCAGCCTCTCTTTCCTCAAGTACATCAAATGACGGTTTTCTTCAGTAGTAATGCATTTCCTGTTTACCGTCGCGATGACGGCGAGAGCCATTCTGAATGTCTGCGCGCACACGTCTCACTTTAAAAGTTCAATTTTCAAACACTTCCCAATCACACTTGCTTAAAAGCTCCACTTATTTAAACTGCTCTCCGTCTATTCAATCAGACACACATACATTACTCTAATGTAAATTATACATCACAAGCAGACCGTAATAGAACGGAGATTCCTGACATGGAGATAATTTGTCTGGAATTCCATGGAGAACCTACTCAGCCCATTCTCTCCGCACAGACGTGCATCACCATCAGAGCTATTTAAATGAAAGTGCCAGGGAGACATGGATGGTTAAACTATATATTACATGCCACTGTTGTGTACTCTACCAGAGTAATGAGCCACTGCACTCACTGCTTTATGGTGCAATGGATGAGACTACCATAATGGCTGCTGATGTAACTTCCATGTTTAGGATGCAGTATAATACGTTTTCCACATGATGTAAAGCTAAAAAGTTCAAATTAAGGTGGTTAAGGTAGAATCGTATTGCTAATAAATGATCAACAGGCTTGAGTGACAAACAATCTCATAGAAAGCACAATTTTATTTAGCTAAAAAGCAGTAAAATACAATATTTATTTATTGTACTGCTGATGATTTAATCGTTTACAGTTCATTTTAAGATTTAGATAATCTAGCACTAACTTATGGGAATGCATGACAACGAATTAACCCTTTAAACACTGCCCCCGCAAGAGCACATTTATTGTTGTACACATGTAAAGAGAACAGAGCTGTGTAAAATGGCAAACCATATACATTTTCAGTGTTTTAAATATTATTTATTTATTTTTATACTTTCAGAGTAGTATAGATTTATAATATCATTTATCGGTTATTATCCATAACGTAATAAGGTGACACTTTACAATAAGGCTCAATTCAGATGTTAGTTAAAACATTAGATATCACGAATTAATAATGAACAAAAATTGCCTACAGCTCTTATTAATCTAATTTAATGTTAATTTATAAACATACAATTGCTGATTGTTAATTCATATATTAATGTTAATACAATATCTTAAATATTAAAATTTATTTTAAAAAAAATGAATTAATTAAAACTAGTTTGTATCATTATATTTAGAAATAAATGTTATGCATTATTATATTTATTTATATATAAATAAAATATTAATCTGGATTTTAAAATGCTGTAAATGTATTTTTTATTCATACTGTATGTTATGATGCCTAATGCTTTAGTTAATGTTAAAGAATTGTACTTTATTATAAAGTGTTATCAAATATAATTAGCAGCATCTGCCAGGATTTCAATATCAGGCCATCCTCAATAAAAAGTTTGATAAGTGAGATCATGGTAGAGTAACATTTCTAGCTAATGATCAACAAGCATCAAGGTGGAGAACTATCTATCCCAGAATGAGCTGTACCTCTGTGGAGTTTCTTTCAGCTAACTGAACAAAGAGTGCCTTTCCAAACCACAGGGAAGTCACGGCGCAGTGGGAATCTTGGCAAACATTTAAAGGCCTTTTTTTCATTACTTATCAGGCTGTTATCACATTAGCCTTTGGTTGGGGAACTCTGGATAGCTGATCGCTATCGGTTCACCGTTAGCGGGTAAACGCCAACATTTTGCTGCGTTGGCACATGGCACAAGTTCGCCAGCAATTACAGTGGCAATCTCTTTGCCCCATCAGGTCTGAAAATTAAAACAGAGGAAGGGAAATTGGATTTCCAGCTCCTCAAATCAGCAAGAGTATCCTCCCTTTTGTCTTAAGGACATTAGCCAACGAGCTCCTCCTCTCAAACCCAAACCTCTGTTAATAACACGGCTGAACGGACTGGCACAAGACCCAAAGAAAAAGGGACAGAAAGCACAAGAAACTCAGAGAAGCTATCCTTCCCATGCCTCGCTTTATAGAACATCCATAATCCTTTGCATGATGACCAGTGTGGACAGCAGAATCTCTTCCCTGAGGCATGATGATTAATGTACAGCCGAACGGGGCACGGAAGATGATAGAATAGCTTGCTGAAGAAACAGACTTGACGGGAGAACTCTGGGAGATGGATAGCGGAAGACGTGTGATTCTTCCCGCACAGACCACAGTCTGTATTTCTCTGTTCTCTGTTCTCGGAGCCCCCCAGGTGATGTCAGTCAGCTCTCCTTTTCCCTTCCTCGTTGCCGCTAATTTTAGGTGACGCTGATGTTTCGCACACAGCTTGGAACGCGGTTTGTCACTCTAATGAAGTGTTTGGTGGGAAAAGCGCCTCTGGTCTGATCTCTCAAGGTGACAGAGACACGAGAAGCCGCTCTGCAAACAGCCTCTCCTCGGAGAGAAGAAGCGTCACAGCGCTGCGCTATGCGGGCGCACGTATGCATGAAAATGGAAAATGCGGTTGTTTGCAACTTCACGGGAGAAACCCCAAAACTCTCTATACTCCATAAAGGCAGGATGAAAAATGTCCCGCCGGCGCAGTCGTACCGCCTCGTGACAAGCAACAACAACTGCATCAAAACATGCTTATAACTAATTAACTTCACGCAAAGAAACCAAGGTTTGGCAAGAATTGGCTCCCACGTCACACAGAAAGCTGAACTGGAATTGAATGACTAAATGATTCAATGACTCAAATTCACTAGTTTTATTCTTTGAATGAATCCGTGTTCTGTTCACACAAAGAACAAAAACTAATTTTAAATGGAAAGAGCACAGGCAAAGGCTTAGAGCCAGATTTACTACCAGCTTGCACCACACAAACCATCTTTTGGTGTTAAAATTGTACTGTCAGGATTTACTAAAGACACACAGTGAAGAATTAGCGCTGAAAAGTGATGGACAGTTAATTTTGTGCCTGTGCCTGACCTTATTGAATATGCATTTGTAGGAGTTTCCCTTTTAGATGCAAAATTTATGGAAGGAAAGTATTAAAATGAATCACGCAATAAGATTTACTAATGTTTGTGCTCATCAAATAACTGGTATTTGCGGCATTATTTAATGCCCAAAAAAGCATGTCTTAAAGCAGGCGGTAATTTGCTTTGCGTAGATTGCACTGGTCATTATGGAAATGATCTGGCTGCGTCTGTGTTCTTTAATGTATGCATTGTCAGTAAATAACACGCGTCCCATTGGCGTTTTTATGGAATTGCGCTCTGATGCTAATTTACCCTGTTTAGTAAATATGACCATTAATTTGTTTATATGAAGAGATCTTTTTATTTGTGTTATTTATTTATTTGATTTGGGGTTTGTTTTAAAATTTCAATTTAGTTCTGTTATCTGGCACATTTCAGTTTCACAAAGAAATGTACAGCATTTTGTCCAAACCATAATAAAAGGTTACCTTTTCATTTATGTCTTAAATCTCATTTTGTTAAAAAAAGGTGAGAAAATCGTATTGTGAAATCAGTATCGTGAATCATATCGCAGTGTGAGTTGAGTGAATCGTTACATCCCTAGCTGTCAATGTTTTTTTTATTGTTTATCATCTGGTAAAATACATCTAAAGTGATTCCAATGATATTGTTCCTCTGTCTCATTATCATTACAGCTGTGCATGGACTCCACAAATCTCATAGAACCAGAATGATTATTAAAACTATATGGTTATCGTTATAGTTATCACCCTTGGTGTGAACTAGGGCTGTGCGATTAATCGAAATCATCATAAAATCACGATTTGAGAGTACGCGATTTCTAAATCGCTTTATAGCGCGATTTTTTTCCCACGCCCCAACCTCCCGCAGTATGCTATCCGAATCAATCAGAATGAGGCGCGCCTAAATGGAGCGCCTAAACAGACCATGCATACAGACATAATGCCAGGTTCACACATACTCCGTCTGTAGTGCGGTGCGTATTTTTTTCCGCGCCTATGTTAACGGATCAGCGCGTTCACACTGTACGCGGTTGCGTCCGGCAGTGCGCTCCAGGAGCGGTGCGTCTGCAGCAGTGTAGAGATCGTTTCTGCACCGAGTCTATTTTTGCTGTGCTGTACGTGCTGTATTAATGTGACAGCGTATTGTTCGCGGTAAAAATTAACATGGATTGACAAGGAAATGAAAAATGCATATAATTAAAGTCTACTGTTTCACATTTAACACATTTTTGGCTAGATTTAAAACAAGGAAAAGTGCACTATTGGATAAACAAGGCAATAATAGATGGTACGTGGAGGTAGGAAAACAAAGTTATATTTATTGAGTTTAAACGTGAATATGTCTATGAAAGATTGCATAACTGTATTGTGATGAAAGAGAATCACGATGCTGAAAAAGCATTTTCAGTAACAACGTTTAGATTTTAAATCAAAATAATGGATAAATGTTGTGTTTGTGGTAAACAGCTGCGGCTCAGGAGTGAACACGAGCGCGTCCTGGCTGTGCGAAAGCAAAATGAGTCCGTGCTGCTTCTGCACCGTATACATATACTGTATACGCACTGCAGACGGAGTACATGTGAACCTGGCACAGCAAATCTATTTCAACACCTGAGGCAGCGCCACAAAGAGCTCTATGACCAATGCATGGAATTTTTTAATTTTTTTATTTTTATATGTCTGTTCTAGAGACATTTCGTTACACCTTTACTTAGTGATGTCTGTTCTAGAGACATGTTACAGCTTTTTGATAAAGCTCTAATTAGTTTTATTTTGGAAATATGTTTCAAATTCACACTTGAATGCATTTATAACTGTAAAGCATGTCTGTGTGTGTCAAAATCGTGATTAAAATCGAAATCGCAAAATCGATCAAAGAAATCGTGATAGTTTTTTTTTTTTTTGTCCATATCGCACAGCCCTAGAGTGAAAAGGAATTAAATGATTCAGTGACTCCAAATGCATCAGTTTTTTTTTTAACAGACTGACTAATTTCTTTAACAATTGAGTGATTAATTCATAAAGAAAGTCACTTGTCGCCACCTACTGGCATAATGATGCAACCTGAAGAAAAAGCTACTGAAAAATCCCCACCACTAATGCTAATTAACTAACTAATGCTAATAACCACTCATTCTAACTTGCATAACATAAAACATATGAATTACTTATATACTAAGGGTGTATTCACACCTGTCTTGTTTGGTTCAATTGATTTGAACTCAAGTTCGTTTCCCCCTTTGGTGCGGATCTTTTGGGCAGGTGCGAATACAGCAATCGCACTCGGGTGCGGACCAAACAACCATACCGAGACCCACCTTCCAAACAAACTCTGGTACAGTTGAATGCACATGGTACCTTAAGCACATGTGTGCTTTTGTTTACAGTTTCTGGTTCACTTGCAAAAAGGGCAGAGTGAAAGTGAACCGCACCACAAAAAAATAAAAAAATAAATAAATAAAAAATAAATAAATAAAAATCTACATTGTATTTGGTCCGGACCAAAACAAGTAAACAAGCGGACATTCCTGGTGTGAATACTCCCTAAATGTATTAAACTAACTGAATTCCTTTTAACATTCAAGTTTAAATTGCAAACCTGCATCCCAACTACTACTCAAATTCAAATTCAGGAATTGAATTAGAATTTAATTCAACTCTAAATGGTGCACAACCCTGCTTAGAAGAGTCTTTTTGTCCTGTTCAGTCCAGCTCTTCAGGTCGAACTTCCAGAGGGCCATAAATCTGCCAGCAGAGGTTGATCTCCACGTTCGTTTGTTGGCTAGCCATGTGTGAAAATGTTAATGAGGGTTATTATAATCCAGGAGATGCTCACGTTTTGCAAACTCCTCTGCTTTTCTGCTTACACACAACTATTGGGTGGCATCAATCCTCAACCGCTGTTGCGCTAATAATAGATCTAATCGCTGGAGTGGCTCTGATATGTCTACGCACCTCTCTCTCCTTGTTTTTTAAATGGACAGCCAGTAGCTTATGCCAGGGAAAAGCCTCAGACTATGCATCACCCAAAAATATTAAGCGAGAAAAACGAAGAAGTAATGCTTACATAATGCACAAATGCTCAGAATTAAAAGACAACGTTTAGCAGTCATTGATTTGCTTCTAAACTTGAAAATAGAGCGCTACTCTGTTTTTTTTTTTTTTTCCCATCAGTGTTTTCTTGGTCTTGCTAGATAAAGATTTTCAGAATCTCACTTTGATCTCCACCTAGGATTAGCTCACCGGGAAATACTCTCACGCACACACACCGTCTTCGCCACGTGGAGAACCGTTGTCTTTTTCTACTCCATTCTTCCAGTACTGATATTATCAGCCATACCTTTAAAAAAAAAAGTGCACAGACAAGCTTCCTCCACTCTCGGTCTAAAACTAAACAGAAGAATAATTACAGCCGTTGAATAATACATGGCGCAAAGCAATCAACATGTCAAAAATCGGGCCCCGGTTTAGTGCCGAGTGGCAGAGAATTCTGGGGGATATGAATGTTTCAGTCGATACAGTAATAAAGTCGGGTGAAGGTGTGTAGGCTTTTTGCATTTCTCCAAGCCTCCTCCTTCCTCCCTCGCTTGCCACTGTTTCCTCATTCCACACTTTTACAAACTCCTTCCTTCCACCGCCTTTTTATTTCTTTCATCCCAAAATTCTATTTCACCAGCGTAACTGGACTTCCCACTCCCTTTTACAAGAAACTGATGAATCTCATTTTTTTTCTACAATTCGCAGTCTAGGTGTCCGCAATATTTCTGATATTTCTGCTAACCGTGTTCTTCTTTCCCAGCCAGACTTGTTGGAGTGCTCTCTCTCTCTCTCTCTCTTTTGACAAGAGCCATAACAAGAGTTCTTGCACAAGAGGTGTGTTAACCCGATCTACATTCTTTCCAATTACGCTTTCCCAGGCAGCACAGCGTGGCCTTCAATTCTGTGGCACTTACCCACCGCTAGACTTCAAAGGAGCACCGGCATGCAAAATGAACACCGTTGTGCAAAATGTACTAACGTTGGCACAAACGGACGGCTGCCCTGCGCACATCGCCCAAAGTGCAGCCGTGTCGTCTGTTCTCATCCTTGGGCAAACTCCGCTCTGGAAAATAATTGAAATCCTTTCAGTTTGATAGACATGATCACACTGCATTATGCAAAAGTACACTGCAAACATAATCCTTATCCAGGGATTACCTCGGGAATTCGTCACGATCCTCCAAACTTTCTATGATAGCTAGTTATCCTTAAGAAGATTGCTGAATGCTGGGATGGATTTGGGGGTGGGAACAGAACGTTTAAAGAAACATAAGCTGAACAATTAATCTGTTATTTTTCCCTTTCTCGTCACGGTCAATTTTATGGTGCAAACAAGATACTCAGGTTCCTGTCTCTAGTCAACTTTATCCAATGTATCTACCAATGCTTAAGATATCCCACAATACTGTGCATGCAGTTTGTGGGAGGAATAAAAATGTAAATTTCTTTCTCTCTCTCTTTTTTTTTGTTTTGTTTTGATTGCAATAAATGATTTGATAATGTTTTTTTTTTTTTTTGACTTCTGACAGATCAATATTAAAAATAAGAGCAGCACAACTATTTTTAACATTGATCATGATATGAAATGTTTCTTGAGCGGCAAATCAGCATATTAGAATGATTTCTGAAGGATCATGTGACACTGAAGACTGGAATAATGATGCTGAAAATTCAGCTTTACCATCACAGGAATAAATTACATTTTAAAATATTTCCAGATAAAGAAAAAAAAAGAGTTATTTTAAATTTCACAATTGATCTATTCTGTAACTATTACAGAATGTCCTAACATGGAAATTAATCATTTGCTATGATTAATTACTTACTATGTACATAATATACATGTTTTTACATTGTACTTAAATTAAAAAAAAACAAAACAAAACAAAAAAAATAAATAAATAAAAAAAATGTCTGCATGTAAATGTATAATTACATTTTTGAACTTCTACTTTTTAACCCACCCTTAAATCTAACCATACCACTAAACCTGTTCTATCTTTACCTGTATCCTACCTCAATAGCAGCAAAACTGTTTTGCAATTCAACATGAACGCAAATAGTGCATTGTACCTATAGCTATACATAAGTACATCGCATTTAAAGACAACTAATGTAAACTGGGACCAGATGGTGCTTCATGGAATTGGTCAAGTCTTGTATAGTCTGCAAAGTCTGTAGCATAATATATCTAAAAGTGTTGAACAGTCAGGAAAACATTATATCATAAGGATTTTTGGTAACACTTTAATATAGGGACCAATTCTTACTATTAACTAGATGCTTATTAGCATGCCTATTATTAATATATTGGTTGTTAATTAGTACTTATAAAGTACATATTCTGCATGGATATATTCTACATCCCTAATCCTACCAATATCTAAACTTAACAACTACCTTACTAACTATTAATAAGCAGCAAATTAGGAGTTAATTGAGGCAAAAGTCGTAGTTAATAGTTTGTTAATAGCGAGAACTGGACCTTAAAATAAAGTTTGACTGGATTTTCAAAAGCTTTACTAACTTGAGTCATGTAGAACTGAAAAATTATCACTGAACAAACAGGTTTCCTTTTGCTGACGGTTCTGCCTCCAAACTCACAAGGAAATCAATCAGCATAAAAATGCCTCTGCAAATTAAACTAAGAAACTGTTTTAAATTGAAAATGATACATCACACAAAGAACAGTGTTTAGTAGCATTATAATCTTTGCTGTTATATTCAAATTGGCACTGACTACAGAAATGTTCTAGAGAGTGAGCTCATTCTTTTTGAGGAGGGACGTTAAAAAGAAAGAAAAAGAAACTTCCTTTACAGATGTTAAAAAGGGAGGCAGTTGAAAAGAACATTGGGATGCTAACCGGAGAGACTGTTTGCAGTCACTGAGCTACAGTGATCTGGTCTTTGTTTTTGCTTTTCGCCGCATGTTGTTTGTGGTGGCACATGTTTTTTTTTCCTCCTGCGTGCTAATGAGTTTTCCCTCTCTCCAGATGCAACCGTGCGTTTGAGAGAGTGTGTGCGCCGCCGCTTGTATATTTGTGTGTTTCTCTTCGTATGCGTCGAACCGCTTGTTGTGTTTGCAGTGTGAAATGATTTGGCATTCTAACAGTGCGCCTCCATCTCTGGCTCTCTCCCGCTCCCCGCTCCTGCTCTATCAGTGTCTGCCAAGGTTTTGTGACGGCTCGAAGAAGCCTAGTCAAACACAATTTTCTCATTCATCTTCCTGTCATTACCATATTTTAATTACTTTTTTTTTTAAAGAGGGCCCAGGAGTTAAATAAATCAACAGAAAAAAAAAAAAAAGATGTAACACAGGGGGTTATCACCAGGTTTGTTGTCTCTAAGGTATAATCGTAGGACAATGAAAACCAGCTTGCAATAAGAGAGCGAAGCTGCGCAGGAAAACTGCGGCACTTAGATATAGTGGCTTGGAACGGCTGGCGTGACTTCAAGGAATGGAGAGAATACTCGTCCTATGATCCCTCAGAGGGGTCAATTGGATTTTATTATCCATAACATTCCGTGCACCTCATTTGACAATCCACTCATGGGGTCAAACCCACTCTCCCTGCCTAATGGAAACAGTCATCGGTAATGAGTAAAGCGGTTTAATAACAAGCTTTATATTAATGCTGGGCCTAATGAATGAGCGCTGAAGCCTTTTCCCCGCTGATTACTAACTGATTACTGGGTTAGTACTGTGCCAACATCTTTAAAGTCTGCATAGCGAATTTCTCTGCAAACGGCTATTACACGAGTTCAGCGTTCTGTGTGCCGAAAATAAGGTAGCAAAATGTCCTCAGTAATGATACAAGGCAAAAAATACACAGCCTCAGACAACTGATAAAGTGTTAACATCATGCAAGAAAATTCGGGATAGATTTGCATAGCATGGACCACTGTTAATAGTAATAATAGTAATAATAATAATAATACATTTGACATATTTAAATTTATTACTGTTTTTATGTATTATTATTATAAACAAACCAATCTAACAAACTATCTGTGAAGTGACGTGTAGCCAAGTGGTGACCCATACTCAGAATTTGAGCTCTGCATTTCACCCATCCAAGTGCAAACACACAGTAGTGAACACACATCCAGAGCAGTGAGCAGTTGGAGGTTTAGGTCTCACCTCAGTCGTGGTATTGAGGGTGGAAGAGAGCCTCACCTACAATACCTGCTGGTACTGAGACTCGAACCGTGACCTTTGGGTTACAAGTCCGACTCTCTAACCATTAGGCCACGACTGCCCTCTATAAAATCCACACCATGCTTAAATATGCTACCAGGAGTGGGGTAACTAACTAACTAACAAACAAACAAACAAACAAACAAACAAACAAACAAACAAAAACAAAGCAAGCAGATATTTACAAAATGATGGTATCATAAGTTTAAGTTTTATGTCCTGGTATACCTTGCAATCCTAGCACAACACAGCACTGGTCCCATCAACAAGTTCTCCAGCATGCAAAAATATCAACAGCAGCCCTATTTGCAGAGGTCGTGCTTAGAAACCTTCTCCACAACTGTCACTTTGCCATTGTTTGCTGGCCTTGACAACACTTGACTTGGCCTTTTCGACAGAACAGGCAGAAATAGGGGCCTGACGGTGAATCATGGATCTGTACTTGTTCAGAGCTCCAGTGTCTGGCCATCATATTAAGAGCGTCGACAAGAAAAGGTCACAGATAGGGGCCGAGATGAGTTATGATACAAGAGCTGATTCACAGATGATTCAACTCCCGCTCGCAATTATAGCATGTCAGCATGACACACGCACACACTTGCTTAAACTCATACAAAGCAAGCTGACAGCCTTTATCAACAAATGAAGAGCACGTTCCGTAAACTCACGAGTGGCTAATTTTCTCAGAATGACAGGATAAGACGTCGTTAGATATGATGAGCCGTGGCTTCATGCAGCATACAGAGACTTTTCTATGTTGATTGTGTGAGTTTATTTAATGAACCAAACAACAGCATGTGAACTGACATTTAAGGCGTTGCAATAAGGCGTGATTAGTTATATGGACATGAATCAACATCCTATCTATCTTATCTATCTATCTATCTATCTATCTATCTATCTATCTATCTATCTATCTATCTATCTGTCTGTCTGTCTGTCTGTCTGTCTGTCTGTCTGTCTATCTATCTATCTGTCTGTCTGTCTGTCTGTCTGTGTGTGAGTGTGTGTGTGTGTGTGTGTGTGTGTGTGTGTGTGTGAGGTATTGCTAGGATCTTGATTCATGTCCATATATCTATATATAGTATTATTAAAGATTTCTGTAGAAGGGA
>CM077255.1:18987539-19067539 GCA_039654775.1 Spinibarbus caldwelli | reverse complement strand
TGAAGCATTTGATAGCAGGTTTTTAATAAATGGGATTTAACTCATCATTTATCTCATATAGAATACGCTTCATTATTTATACAGCATAACGTCAATATTACGACTTATAGGCTATCTGCACAAAATGCCCCGAATGCACATGAACATGTGTGCACGGCTCTGAATGAACTCCTGTTGTGGACGCATTCTTCACGCAACAACATGCAGAAACACGGCAACTAAACACTAAAAATTCACAGTGTTTTATTATAATAGTGTTCTCATTATAATGTTATGTATATGACAGTCCCAGTCATAGTTATTAATATTCTGCATTGTTGTTTGTACTGCTCACACTGCACGCTGAAGAGATATCACCGTAGTACTACAATGAAGAACTTCACTGCAGTGCAACTCAACCAAATGCATCGTATACGAGATAAATAATATATAAACAATATATATATAAACCGGCTGAAATGTTTTGAAATCACTTGTACCCTACCTGATCGAAAAAAAAATCCAGTCTTTCGCACTGCCTGTGTCAATTTGAGTCTTGTTAAAGATTTAAATCCCTGCCACCAAGATGCTCCTTTGTTGGTCACGGATTATGGAAAGTGAAACTTAAATCTATAGGGGTGGTTGGATTTATTCACGCACATTAAAATATTTATTTAAAACTTCTTTCTTTTCAGATTCTTACTTACAGCATTATTTTAATAGGCTGTATATTAACTTACTGGGAGAAAGCCGGTAGTTCTATGTGAAATCAGACATTAAGCACCCCCACTAGGGGTGTGCCCGAAGCCGAATACCTTATTCGGATAGGCACGGATAATGGCTTCAAAAATGAATAACGGATAACGAATAATTCTTCCTGAATATTCGGCTGAGGCTGGCATACTCTGGTGTTTGCTAGGTAACAGGTGAGCCAGGGGATCAGCACGATTCACAGACCTCTAAAGTCACGCAATAATGAGTGTGTGAAATGAATGAAAGTAAACTTTATGAATGAAACGAGTGCAAATCAAACACCGCATTGCTGTTGCCTCTCCGTGCATCTCTCAGAAATCAGAGCTTGGCAAGAGTTTAGAAATCAACTAAAATAATACATCATACACGTTCTACTATTTGCGTATATTTAAAAGGCAATGATTTAAACCTTATAGACTACAATATGATACATGAATGAATGGAATAAGCACAGCGCGATCACCAATCAAACAGCCGGCTTGCTGTCTCTGCTCGTCTCTCAAAAACCAAACCATCTCTCTGTCAAGAGTAGGTTAATAATCAGCTTAGATGCACATACATTTTCTACTAGGCCTACATGTTTGCTTTTTTATATTTTGCTGGTTTGCATCGCACACGAACATTTGTTTAGTGAAGTTCAAAAAAAGACCGCTTAAAGAGTTCTGCGTAATGAAAAAGTGTGCCTTGAATTAATTCAGTCTTGTTCAGATGATTACTAAACATTTGTCATGAAAGCTCTCTACTTGTCTGATCAATTTATTTTTAGAAATTAATTTTATATTCTAGAACACTGAATAGGGCAAATAGTCGAAACACAAATATTTTTCCATACCCTGTTCTCTTTTTTCCATACTTTTCCAGACCTGCAAATTACTTAAGTGAGATACTTTTTTAAACTGCACAGGAACCGGTGAGCCAATGGAAAACATGTGGTTTTACATAAACCTCTAAAATTACAACGCAGTAACAAGTGTGTGAAGTAAATGAGTGGAAATAAGCGCAAATAAATTAGCAATGTTGCACTTGCCTTTTTCCATGCATTTACTTAAATCAATTTCCATATTTCTAATCTGCGTAGGAACCCTTACTGTTTTAATTAGAAGATATTTAAATATTTATTTATCGGATCACGAAAGGTCCCCAAGCTGGGACTGGAACTCGCGTTCCCCGAAGCACAACCGCACTACATCTCTACACACTGCCTGTACAAGGGTATTGGCTCCGACTGTTAGAAGATATTTAAATAAATGTTATAATCATAAAAAAAAATATTTTAGTTAAACACGGCATATTTGTTAAGTGATAACTACGAAAAAAAAGAAAGGTTGTAAAACAATAGACATAACGGTCTTATCAAGTACAAAGTTCCGGTTCAAGCTCCGCCTACTTCATACAGATATGAATAATTTTGTGATTGTTACAGATACAAATACAGATACAAATACTGGCTTCGCTGCACACCCTTAAGCCCCATATAGCCAAAATGGCATGATCATAACACCCGCGAATATTCGACTGTGAGAGTTGGTACTCCTATCAAAGCATCGGATATTCGACTATTCAGGGTCACCCCTACCATATAGCTATTATTTTTGTTTTGAATTTATTGTCTATTCTGTTTATTATTAGCGTTATATTTCATTCTATTATCTTAAATTATATGTATGTCTGCACAATGTCTATACTTTCTCCACTGGATGCCCCGTCACCAATGTGTTAAAATATTCTTACTTCTCAAGATCAAAACATCCTTTATTAAACCACTTTGTCAGATTTAATGCATCTTTGCAGATTGTGGAGAAATGCTGATTCAGCCTCATACTCCACGAACTGCTCTAACGTAATCCAAAGTTAAAGCTCAATGCACACAGCTGTATTGTGCCATTCAGCCCATTTCACAGCGAGTTTTCTCTACAGTCACAGAGGATGTGTTAAAGCAGACATATTATAAGTACTCTGGACCCTTGAACTTGGCTTTATGGACCTGCCTTGAACTTGGCATATGAGGCTGAATCAGTGCTTAGTTTGTAAACTGCGAGGTCCCGGAATAAAGCGGGGTAATGGATCCAGCCAATGTTAAGAGGAGAAAGAGGTAACGGAGCATTCGTGCAATCACATTGGTGGACCAACTTAAGTGATTACCAGCTTGCATCAGTTGCACATGTAATCTAAAAAAATCATGGTTATTTTATTTAAACATTTATTTAAACATTTTTTATTTAGTGTTTGGGTAGTTTTTGTGTAACCCACCTCCTGGGACAGGATAGTCACAACAAACCGGTTGTAATGAGCGTGAATATTTTGCATCCTCTTCAGGTAAGAGTAGTTCTCAGTGCTGCCGACTTGCATTTCTTTGGAAAAATATAGGTTTGTGTATGTTTTTTTTGTTTTATCTATAAAACACTTTCTTTGCTGTAAATCATTTTATTTTATGCAAAGTAAACTAAAGGGACGCAATGTCAGTCACCTAAATGAGCCGCATCGGTCTTTTCGCAACGATTAAATGTTTAATTTTACTTCTAAAATGCTTGTTAAATGAGTTTAAATGAAATATTGTATACGTGTTTAAACGGTAAAATATGTTGTATTAAGAACTGTATTTAATGAAAATAAAGGCATTTAGGCAAATAAAGAAAGAAAGAAAAATGTCAAAGAAATGTCAAAATAAATGTAAAACAAAAACTAACAGCAGTAATTGAAAACCTAACTGAAGTAAAGTAATAATTATCAAAAATAAATAATTGATTTCAATTATATAGAAATTTAACTGGCTTTTAAAGTTTTATGTGGGACAATATATATATTGCCATATCGAAATCCAAAATTTGAGCACTTTTTACCAATTGCTTCTAGACCTCAAAATTCATTTTAAATGTCAGAATCAGAAAGAGCTTTATTGCCAAGTGTGTTTACACACACAAGTAATTCGTCTTGGTGACAGGAGCATCCAGTGCAATAGTTTCTCGTGCGCACGCAGTAGTTTCTCGTTCCCACGCGAAACATTTCTCGTGCACACGCGAAAGTCTTCATTTTTTTATTTTTGCAAATGTCCCTTTAGGGGCTCCGTACATATGTGATTTTACTTCAAAGGCAAAAAAAAAAAAAAAAACAAGGTCATGTGTTAAGAGAATTTCCTTGATACATGTCAAACAGCATCTAAAGAAAGATGTGAGTTCAGCAGATCGAGTCCATGCTGAAAGCTTTTTGCCTATTTTCCTCGAGTGTCTATGAATTTAACATGGGTGCTGAGCTTTCCATGAGTTTTACATAGCACATCGCAGCACCTGCACAGCGAAAATAGTTGCTGCTCCAACCTCCTGCTGAAACAGGAAAGCCCTGAGCTCTCACTCTTCCCTGGTGGTCCTATTTCTAGGTGCAACCGAATAAAAAGATGTTTCTTGTTCTAACATGTCAGATTCCTGATTTCTGAAGGATCACGTGACACTGAAGACTGGAGTAATGGCTAATGATAAAAATGCAGCTTTGCCACAGGAATAAATCACATTTTAAAAATACACTACAACAGACAACCTTCATTTTGAAATATTAAAAACATTCCAATATTAATATTTAATTGTATTTTTAAACAAATAAATACAGCTTTGGTGAGCATAAGAGTCAAAAACCCTAAACTTTTAAACAGTAGTATAAAAAATAAGGTAGAACCTGATTTTATGCATTACAATTTAATCAAATCGTGAATTTACTGGTAAAAATGATATATTTGTTTATTTGTTTGTGTATGCAGACTTGGTGATGTCAGCTGACAAGAAAGGTTATTTTAAAAAAGAAACAATTATTATTCTGTTTGATTGAAAATATTCACTTCTCCCTTCTTTCATTTAGAAACTGCATTCCTGTAGCCTAGCTCAAACACTAAAGCAATGCCAAGGTTATGAGTTCATGCAAGGACTGATAAAATGTATAGCTTGAATGCAATGTAAGGCGTTTTGGATACAAACGTCTGCCAAATGTATGAAAGTGAAAGAATGAATAAAATGCACCAATAAAATAACAGGTAACATTTTAGAATAGGGAAAACATTCACTATTAACTCAGAGTTTTCCCTCAATAATCTCCTAATTTGCTGTTTAGTAAGTAAGGCAATTGTTGTAGTAGTTATGTTTAGGTATTGGGTAGGGTTAAGGGATCTAAAATATGATTGTGCATTAATGTGCTTTATAAGTACTAATAAACAGTCAATATGCTAGTAATATGCATGCTAATAAGAAACTATTTAATAGTGAATAGTGTTATCTAATGTGTACCAAATGTACAGTAAGACCAGAGGACATCTTTCTAAAGTGCAGCTTTATAACATTAAGGTTGAACCACTGATGTCACATGGACTATTTCAGCGATGTCCTTACTACCTTTCTGGGCCTTGAACTTGGGTCAGAAAGCTCTTGGATTTCATCAAAAATATTTTAATTTTGATGAACGAAGGTCTTAGGGGTTTGGAACGACGAGTAATTAATTTTTCATTTTTGGGTGAACTATCCCTTTAAATATATGCTAAATGTATATTGGTTAGTGTTTTTTGTTCACATGGGTTATAAACAACCAAGTTTTATATATATAAATGTATATTTTTTGTGGGCATTTTTTGTATTTTCTGAAATGCATTTAAAAATATCTTAGAATTTTTTATTAATTCCTATTATTTTTTTCTCCTATATGGGTAACATTTACATGAATTTTTTAAAGGACTGTATGTCATTGAAAACCCAATATTCTGCTGTCTATGCAAGAAAACAAGCTGGCTCTCTGAGTAAAGTAAAACTACCCGCATCAGCTCCTCACGGCCCGAGCGTTCCTTCTTCCCCCATTTTGTAGATGTGGTTAGTCCAGTTTTAATTCATCTCCACTCTCAGGAGGGTTTGTCCCTTTGCTTGGCACCAAACTCGACCCGTGTACTCCATCTCCATAAAACCAATCCATTACTAACAGGGCAGGCCACAGAGCGGCCCCCTCACGCCCTGCTAAACGCTCCTGCGCTCTGCCTCACTTTCCCGTTTGTGTTTCATTTCACACTCTTTCAGGCTATTTTTCTTGTGCTCTTTTCTTGAGGGAAAGAGAAGGGCTGCGTGTTTGGGAAAAGGGGGAACGTTATTGGTTCTCTTACAAATAGCATGGCGAAAAAAAGCACTCGAGATAACACAAGCGAGCGCCTTTGGTGTACCACTCTCACTCTCGCCCAATGAATAAATGAATGAATTAACACGACACTCAGGCCTCGGGGTCCCTTTGCAACTCTCCTAAAAGTGGAAAGTCCTGCCCCTGTGCCTCTAAAGTCACCAATGACACACACACACACACACACACACAAACACAAACCTCCGATTCTGAGTTATGACACATACACACACAAGATTTATGACCCACATCAGAGCATTTGCAATTCAAGAGTTCAGAACTCTATTTATTAGCAATACTCAGAGAAGGAGAGAGCGAGAGCAAGAGAGAAAGTAGTAAAGGACATCAGGAGGTAGATCCTGTGAGAAAGAGGATGTTATTCTGTTTGTGAGAAGGCACATCCTCACGGGGATGAGAGACGGCTCTATTTTTAAAGAGCAGCTTTAGTGCAAACAGCCTTTCAGTGAGAAAGACAATGACCGAGAGAGAGACGCCTAATGCCATATCGCCAACTCTGTCACCTTTGTCAGCAGAACTGGAAAATAAAGAAAGAAAGAGAAAGAGAGATGGAAAAGACACTTTCTGGGTGGGCGTTTGAACGATCGACCGCTATGAACTTTAGCCTCCCGAGAGAAAACAACAGCATTTTCACCTCACACACCAACCAAGTGATGTCCTGCATTCAGTTGGGAATCGCAAAACCTCCGATTCGGTCCTCACATTAACTGGTTCTATCTACAGCACAGTGCTGAGAAAAAGTAAGTACACCCCATGAGAAAGGACATATAGATATTGGATTGTCATTTCACCAGTACTCATAGATAAACAATAATACAATTTAACAAATGACATATTTTTACAGAACTGCCCAATTGTTGTGTTGAAACAGAGTGCAAATTAGTATAACTTTATTTAAAAGGAAGGTGACACCTTTTATAAACCATAAGTATAACCATAAGTATTATATGCAAGTAAAATGTACCATCATGCCAATATTGAAAGAGCTGTCCAGGTCATATGGTCATAAAAAATTTCCCCCGCAAGCATAACATAAAATGCTTCAGGAAGAGTCAAAGAAACTTTGGGTGTCATCAAGGGATCTACAAGCAGCTCTGGCAACATTTACCATGAAAATGCCTCAGACAACTGGTTTACTAAAGAATTTTTTAGAGAATTTTTACTGTTATTATTATTTTTATTATTTTTTTTTTAAGATGCCTCTTATATTCACCAAGCCCACATTTATTTGATCCCAAAAATAGTAATATTGTCAAATAGAATTACAATTTGAAATAACAATTTTCTATCTGAATATTCTTTAAAATGAAATCATTACTCCATTCTTTAGTGTCACATGATCCTTATTCAGAAATAATTTGAATATGCTGACTTGCTGCTCAAGAAACATTTATTATTATTTTCAGTGTTAAAAACAATGGTAATGCTTTATTTTAAGCACCAATTCTCACTATTACTTATAGCTGCTTATTAGCATATATATTACTAGCATACTGGCTGTTTATTAGTACTTATAAAGCACATATTAATACCTTATTCTGCATGACCATATTCTAGATGCCCATACCTAAACTTAACAACTACATTACTAACTATTAATAAGCAGCAAATTAGGAGTTTATAGACAGAAAACTCTTAATTATGCTGCCTAATATTTGTATGGATAATTTTTTCAAGATTCTATGATGAATAGAAAGTTAAAAAAAAACAGCATTTATTTGGAATAGAAATCTTCTGCAACAACGTAAGTCTTTACTGTCACTTTTGATCAGTTTAATGCATCTTTGATAAATGAAAGTATTTCTTTAAAAAAATAAATAAATAAAGTTATTAAAAAAATAAACTTACCAACCCCAAACTTTTGAACAGTAGTGTATATTAAACAAAAATGTTTTATGAAATTTTATTTATATTAATTAAATTAATTTATATTATATATTTTATTTATGTATAATAAATAAAATATTCATAAATATTATTAGTAATAAATAAATGCATTTATGCAAAAACAATAGTGGCCAACATATCTATGCAATTTAATTCAAAAATTGTATAACCTGAATTACATGAGTTCAAGGTCAATTCACTTAAAATAACGGCTAACAAGAATTATGTGCTCACGAATTGGACTGCATAGGTCACACCACATGTTTAACTAACTGTGATGATGTGTTATCTATTATCATCTCATGTACTGATTCCTCCTCTCACAAAATTCAATTCAGGCCGCAAATTCACAACCAAAACATGACTGAAGTGGTTCTTGATTGCCAACCCTAGTCCAGCACCTCTAACCAGCACTCGTCCCCCTTGCAAACTAAGGTGGAAAAAAAAATCCCCAAACCCCTGAGGATTAGCGAAACAGCTCTCTTCGTCATCAGAAAGAGGGATTTTAATTTCACACTGTTATCAGCGCAGACGCAGTGTCACCGCTTCAAAACCTTCACCGTGAACTCTGCGGTGAGCGGAGAGACACACAGCCACTGACAGCACTCATGTGCTCACTATAAAGGCAGTCAGAGAGACCCAGAGGGGAATCAAAGCCGAGAGACACGTCTGCTCTTTCTGGCTCGCCCTGGAGAGAGAGAGATAGACAGCATGTTTTTTGCATAGGGTGGGTTTTCGCGACTCGTTCACACGCACGCAGATGCACGGTGCTCTTTATGGCTGCAGTAATTGAACTAACTGATGTGATCTTTCACAGGCCTGTGTGCGGGAATGAAACAGCAAGCCACGCAGAGGGTGACACAGTAATCCTCTGTAGGTCAAAGAACAGAGGCAATGGAAATGAGGATTTCGCATAATAGAATCCCAAACCATCGCTTGAAATTCAAGGATGCGTTAGTGCCACGAATCAGGCAGCAGAAAGCCGCCATATGGACTAACGTAAGCAAAGCTGCTTTCAAATGGCTCTGTCTGTCTGTCTGTCTCTCTCACGCTCCTCCATCAAACGCAGCTTTGGACCAAGAGATGCAACCACCAAAGGGAGTTTTGAAGTTTGTTTGAAGAATTTCAGCCGTGTTTTGAAGGACCGGTGATCATGCGGTTAATTTCACCTCAGAACTTGTTCTCAGAGCGCCTCCGTAAAAACATTTCCATTTCCTGCGTTGGTTGCCAGGGCTTTGTGGAACTCTGAAAGCTATTGCTGAGGTGTCTCCTGGAGCTGTTAAGAAGACAAAAAAATCTCTTTCTTTCTCTCTCAGAAAGTGCTGGACTCTTATCGGTGTGAAGTAGGGACGGACAGATGGAGATATTTAGGCTAACACTAAAAATGTTCCCACCAGTGAATGTCCATGGCTTTTCCAGTCAATTATCAAAAATAAAATAAATAAAATTATGAAATATTTATATACTTTGTATAAAGTTTTCAATATATAAAATATGCATAATTGTTCATAAAATATTTATTAAATTTATTATAATGTGGGTCATTTTATATTAAATATTACATTTATTTATATATATATATATATATATATATTTATTATAATTTTTTTTTCTAGAGACTGCAGGGAAGGATTTCCATATGTATCAAGAACCAATTTAAGCAATTCGATTTATTTGTGCATAGCGATTTAAACGATTATATGCTCATGCACCATCAGCTTCATTCTATATTTGGCCAAGCTGCTTCAACACATTATCATTTCGGTCCCGGAGTCCTGTAGTTTGGCATTCAGGATGAGAACTCAGGGGTCTTGAGAGGGCTACTTTTAATCAGGCAGTTTGTGTGGTACTCCAGCTGGTAGCGTATGAGCCGCATGGCTAAACCAAACGCAGGCACCGAGACGGTCCATCCGCCTGGCGATCGCTGATGAGCAAAGCAACCTGCTCATTAGCTCTGATTGGCTGGCACGCCTTCACGCAAAAAAGCTGGGAAAGCTGCTTTTCAAACCCCAAAACACAGGTGCACAACGGATAGATCGGTTCTCTTTCTCTCGATCCATCTGCCCTCTCCCTCTTTCTGAAAATGGAAAATAGATGAGGAGATGCTTCCTGAACAGTTTATCAGAGGCATGAACTGGCATCCATTGCAATCTCAGCAACAATCAGCAGTTCTTCCAAGTTCAACGTCCTCACGGCTTTAACCAAACAAAACGTGACAAGTTTTAGGCATCAAGTAATTTACCTATTAAGGTGCTATATAGCACCACTGCCGTACAAAGAACCTGTTAAGCCCCTTTAAAGGTTCTTTACGAGCAGAAAGAACCACTGTTGGTGCTGTTTAGCACCATTTTTGTGGAAGAAATACAGTGCTATATGGCACCTCTTATGGTTCTACATAGCACTATTTGACAAAGGTGCTGTATAGCAGTGATTCCCAACCATGTTCCTGGAGGCACATTTTGCATCTCTCCTTTGTCTGACACCCATTTCAGGTCTTGGAGTCTCTACTAATGAGCTGATGATCTGAATCAGGTGTGTTTGATTAAGGAGACATGGAAAACATGCAGTGTTGGGGGGCATCCAGGAATGTGGTTGGGATACTGCTGTATAGCACTGCTGTATAGCACCAAAAGTGGTTCCCCTATGATTACGAGCCAAGAACCACTTTTAGTGCTATATAGCACCATTTTTTTTTTTTTTTTTTTTTTTTAGAGTGTAAGCTCAATTCCATTCAACTTCTTATTTGGAAAAAATACAATAAAATAGCACTAGAAATCAGACTTTAAGCTTGAAAAAGTGTGCAAATCCAGTTTGTCCAGTTATTTGTCCAAAATATGTGCCATCATATTCACATGGACAGAGCGAGTGGACAGAGCGAGTTTCACCAGTAATAGTAAACTAGAAATGCTTCAGTAAGTTCCTACATTACATAATAAAACATGTTAAGAGAGATGTGTTAAATACAGACTGTATCTTTTTATAATTGCACACAAAAATACAGAACAAAAAAAATGCATGCACTATAATGCACTATAACTGTCAAAACCATAAATGCATGTAAATGCACATGTGATCCCTGGTTAGGACAAAAATGCAGATTAACATGGAAGGATTTATCACTTTATTCCGGTGTTATTGATGCTAAGGCAAGCACACAACTTCATCTCATACAGGTGGCATCGTCGTACATAAATTACTGTGCATCTCTGCTTATGACTCATCTCAAATGGCATCCATTAAGTAAATCAGGTTTAGTAAGAGCAGACTGTTGTATGCTAGTCCCTCTCTGATTTAGTGCATCCATACATGATCTAATTAAGTGATTAATGCAAACTGAATCTATCAGTGTGGACACAACATTGATCATGGAACTAAAACATGCATGTGCTGAGCAATCGTAGGGAGTAGGTGTCATAAAATAACAAACACAAGTGAAAATGTCTATTCACTCCGGCTCCAAGTAGGAAAGATGTGTAACTTCTCTAAAGCATTCTAATCAACAGAATCTCCAGAGGAGGTGAATTATCAGTTATTAAAGCTCTAAAATCCATAGACAAAACATATACTGGACATAGTAGCACACATAAGCTCCATTAACAAAGCTGCACGCTAAGCTTCACCGTCCTCTGCTTTAATTGGCTTATTAGTTTTACTCTTCTATCCTTTTAACCTGATTGGCCCTGTTTTAAAAGCAGGAGGGTGAAAACAAATGCAAACAGGCCCGTAACGGGGTCTATAACTTCAGTGGCATTCCCCGGCACAATGTTAATCAGTCCTTTGGGCTAAAATAAGGTTCCAGGTGGTGTGGAGCACACTAACCTCTACAAAGTTCAGCTTTTCTAATGAGGGCATTTTAATCTCTTAACCACGGCAGTGAATATTTTAGCATGCTCCCTCACTCTCTCCTCCTATCTGTCTGACGGCATACATTCAGGATACGGTGCGAGGTGAAACGGATATGCATTTTTGATTAAGCTGTGTGTAATATTTATCGAGTTATGGCGAGTATGAATCATTTTAATTGTGCTGGTGCTCTGCAGGGCATGTCTAAATAAGGGATACTCTTACAACGGCTCCATCTCTAAATTATTCTTTTTTCGTCTCTCCCTCGCTGCTCATCCCTCACTTGCTGTCTCCCTCACCAGGCCGGAGAGAGAAATAAAGAAAGAAAGATGTATAGTATAGTATTACTGGGCTTATTAGGCAAAAGCAAACAGCAAATAAAAGCTAATGATTGTTAGTGATGTGCTATAAGGGCTGCGCTCCACAGGGTCGGCCGTAGCTTTACCCTTGCCATGGGCGGCACTTCTACCTACATACTAGTGTAAACCAGAGAGGGAGAGATGGAAAACTGCATTAGGGTAAGGAAAAGACTGGATAATTTGCAATTAATTTATGCGAGATTAAACAGTTGTTTTGTTTTACTCTCTAAATCTTCAACAAAACCGTACAATCAGGAAACCAACAATTTCTCTAGAAAATACACTGTGCAATAAATAAAAAAAGACGCTAATAACCCTAAATCCAGAAGCCTGCAATTTGCAGATTCTACATAGCGTCTATTTTCGGCCCATTAACAAATTAGGCATCAATTTTACGTTCAGAGATTTCATCGTCACCATCAGCGTTGATTGAATATGTCATTGCACGACTCCGCTCATCATTAATAACGGCATTAAGAGCCTCCGCCGAGATCAAACAATGGCAGAGAGCCTAACCGCTTCTTAATCAGCAATATTAAGCATATTCACAAATATGCAAATATTCAAATTTAGACCGTAGCATTATTTGTATGCATAATTGGCATTTCCAAATGACGATAAACACTAGATGTGGCATTTTCTTGCAAGACAAATTGTTTTGATAAGTTATTATTTTGTGCTGAAATGAGAAAACGGAGGCTTATTGCTGCTTGTTTGTTGATTTATGAAAATCCCAAAGAAAAGCCATGTTTTTTTCATGAAGTCCTGGGATATTGGGTTGAGTGCAGGTCGAGAGTGATACCAAATGAGCCGGGAAGCAATTGATGCTAATTTAGGATATCACTAATTTGAAAATACGCCGTGAACCTAATCGAAATTCTATCTTGGGAGAGGAGGGGAAAAAAAGAGCAGAAAATAAATACACAACTGTCTCGTTTGATCCAGTTTCAGGAAAAGGCAGCAGTCACCAAGAGAAAAAGGACCAAATCATTACCCTCTAAGTTGAAAATAAACTTTTTACTGCCTCAGCAGCGCCAGGCTTTATGGAGATTTTATAGATGTTTCCGGCATACTAATGAGAAGAAGCTGATGATTCGATGGTCATCACAGAAATTCAAAAAGATTTATTGGTAAACACTATCGCGTAATAAAATAAATCCATACGGAATGTGAGTCCCGCGACACGTCTGTCCTCTCGCTGGAACTGAACCTTTTTCAGGCTGCTGAGGAACAAATCTGTGATCGAAGAACACTGTTTAACCACAAACTGTTCGACGTCGTTTTATCAAAGACAAAAAGGATATTATGAATAGAAAATGACAGATAAAGAAGGGAGAAAGAGGGTGAAGAACATTAGTTACTCCTGTGCTCCGTCCTTAAGCGAATGACAGGAAAGTGCCAGTCAAGGTCAGGCCAATAGATGGAAGGTTAAAAGGGAATTGTGGGGGATGGGAGAGCTGATAAAACCGATCCCACGTCAGCAGCTAAAGGCTTTACTGCCGGGAATTCTTGGTGGACATCTTTATAATTACCTCTTTTGTAATTACTTAAAATCCAATTTCATTCAGTCAGTAAACAATTCAGCTTGAAGATCAGGAATAAATAATAATTAAAACAGTAATGGATAAATAAATGGAAATAAATGAAATGCAAACTATTGTCCCGGTCTTAATTTGCACAAAGCAGTCATTTATTACTTAGCTTCTAATTTTGAATTTTGATTACAGTGTGTCACAATTCAATGTGCCAACGTACTAATCAGCAATGAAATAAAGTAAATAAGGATGAATAAAAAGTGCTACGTGCCAGATTGGAAAACACATATTCTAATGGAAATGAAGACGAATGAATAACATGGATGGTTGACTGTATTCTCCACCTCCGCAGACCCAAAGATCCAGCAAGACGGAAGATGAAAGAGTGTGTGACGCAGTCAAGGGCATGTCAGACAAAGAAATAAAAGAAATCGAACAAACAACACGCAGTGTCCTGTGCAGAAAGATTCACAAACATAAAGCCAGCCTATTGTTGCTTTTCACAAACTTTGTTTTTCTCTCTACAATGCTCTGTGGGAAGGCTTGGCATTTTTATGCGAAACGTGTCAAATTGGTTGTGCAAATATTTGTCAGAAAGCGACGAATGAGAATACTTATTAGACACCGAGGGCCACGATCCATGCTGACTCATCATTATGTGGGAAATACAAAAATTTTCAGGAGTAACTGTCAAGCAGCAGAACTGGAATGGGACAGGACATCCTCCTCAATATTTCCCCAAACAGGTTCAGCAAACACAAACTAACCTCTGGGTTTGCTGCTGTTCGTGAGGGCTTAGCGGGATATTTACTCTCTTAAATTGCACATTCCAGATGCAAACTAAACTGTTTACTCAAACAGACGAGACTCTGAACTACTGAATAGAGCTGGAACGAGATGATCCCTCTCTTTCGGTCCTAGAAACGCACTCCTGTTTTTTTCTTTCTGTCGCTTTTCTCCTTGCTGTCGCTTCACTCTGTGTTCCCAATAACATCTCACAGGGATTGTGAAGCTTCTCTCTAGCTCGACTACGCTCAAAGAGCTTCAACAAACACAACCAACAAAGTTTGTTGGCTCAAAGTCCCTATTTCGGGTCGTAAGGTGTAAGTGGCAGCACATACTGTATGGATCTGCTTGGCAGGAGAACTGCTTCGCAGCTGCCAAGTTTGGCTTCCTATACATCTCAGCTGGCTTTTCCAATGGGAGATGGGAGGAATTTTTGACCTGTTGACCTTGGCCAATTAAGATTTTCCTTTTGGATGCGTATAACAAAAAGTATTACAAGACTGGCTGTAAACTGACAGTATTCACATCACTGTCTGTACTTACATCCAACATATCTGTCTTATTAATCGGCCTGAGACTTCCCCTAGAGCAAGCACACACCGCAAATTACCCAGTTCCTCCTCGAAACCACATCTCGAAATGATATTGTGACACACAGAATGACACATTGATGACAAAGTGCATTCCAAGAACAAAAACCCACAGCGTCCTCCTCGGAACAATGTCACGACATAGTTACATAAAAGTTTACCTCCTTTTCCGGGACAACCTCCTACCCCTCAACACCCCATTGTGTCTCCTTTTGTTCCAATAATCACTTGGAAGCACTCTTTGGCTGGTGCTGAATCATCCAGTCCCACACACAGAGACGCTCATGCGCTCCTTCACCAGAGAAGCTCTCCAGCTCCCATATTCAAAGCAACCAACCTACTGATATTGTCATAGGTCGTACATTTCGATCTGTTCTTAGGCATGTACGTGTGGTAAAAATATCCTACTTGGTGAAATGAGGACAACACACAACTACATGTTGAATCAGCATTCGGCCTCTCAGGAAGGAACGTTTTCATAGGCCTCACGTTCTGGAAATTATTCGACTTTGAGTGTTTTTTTTTTTTTTTTTTGGTTTAAAAATGGAAAGGTGTCTAAACAGTTTAGCAGAGTACATTTATCATGAGTAACTGTGAAAAAAGTGAACATATTGGTTCATATAAATGTTCTTAAAATGATTTGGGGTGTATGGTTCCATCAGGGTCATGCTCAAAATATATTGATTTTCTGACTGAATTCACTTCAGTTTTAATAAAAGATTTATTTAAATATACAATTAAAATGTAATTATAAATAATAAATGACATTTCTAAGATGGTGTCAGTAATATAATCGCAAGATGCATATCAGACTAATTTTCAAATGAAAGTCATTCACAAAAACAGTCATTTTTGCACCAGTTGTTTTTACACAAACCATAATAATAATAATAATAATAATAATAATAATAATAATAATAATAATAATAATAATAATAATAATAATAATAATAATAATAACAGTTTTATATAATAGAGAAACATTTTCAACATGATGAGAAAATCATCATGTGCACAAATCTAAGGACAGGCATTCCTGTAGAATTATTTAAATTACTATTATTTAAATTACTCCTTTTCACTTTTTTTGTGCACTTTCCCTAATGCTTTACCTGGAAAAACAAACTAAGAAAAAAATAAGCACAAATAGCTGTAGATCTCAATTATTTATTTTTATTTATGTGTGCAAAACAGTATAGTCAAACTATTTCAATTTATCTAATAAACTGTGTTTTTTGAGAGAATATTTTTCATGGACAAAAAGATCTTTGTCACAACATTCTGAGAATACCCCTGAAGAACCTTGACCTGTGGAAACTTCCCATTGCACAAAAACTTCCTTATAGAGGAAAAAAAGAGATAAAGATGAAATATTTCAAGAACCTTCCACTGAAAGAATCTTTGGGGAAGCAAACATCTTCAGTGGCACTGAGGTAAAAAACCCTTATTGTTTCTTTCTGGCACCTTTTTTTGTGGTAAGGTGCCATTAAGGTAAAGATGATAAAGGGTTAGTACACTAGCACTCATGTGGATAACACAAGTTAGATCCTGACAACAAAAGACTGAGGCTATGTTTACATGACAACGTTGTAGTCAAAAACTGAATAGTTTTTCCCTTGCGTTTTTAAAAAGTTTCACGTATACATGAAAACGTTTTCAAAATGATTCGCGTTTACATATATCTGCGAAAACTGCCAAAAATGGAGTATTACGTATGCCAGGCCAGTAGTTGGCGCTGTCACCTTGTTAGTAAACAGTACCTGTAGAGAAGTGACGATTAGCTCTTTGTGGGTGGGAGTTCCATCACTAAAATCACCACACACCGACTGTTGCTCTAATCCTCATTCATCGCGATAGCAGCTTGCGCACAGACGTAAACAAACAAGCAATATGGCGAAAGCAGTGAGTAATTTTGTTTGGACGGACAATGAAAATCGACACGTACTGCGCATGTCTGCATACCTAACATGTACTACGCACGCGCGTGACGTCACCGTTTTCTAAGATTCCCATCTTGGCTGTTTACACGGAGGAGATAACGGTGGCATTTTCAAAAACTCACACCTTGAAACCCCTTTTCAAAATTACGCGTTTTCAGTTCCCAAAACGCCGTTGTTGTGTAAACGAACAGGCAAAACGCATAAAAAGTTTCCAGTTTTTGGCTGAAAACGTTGTCGTGTAAACAGCCCTGATACACCAGAGCAAATTTTCCAATCCACATTTGCATTTCACTCCTTCACTTCTACAACCTTTGTCACTCCGTCCTTCGCTCCAGTCTCTTCCCGTATCAGGCCGAGCTCCCTGAGGATGCTGGGATTGAATGGCGTGATAAGGTTAACGGGAGAAAGTGTTCCCATTCCTTAACACCCCATCGCCTTTCTTCTCCCACCTCCTAAAGTTCAGTAATGGGAGGCTGCTAACCCAGTTACCTACATGGCTCTGCTGTACAGCTAAAGGCTAAAGCGAGAGCAGCAGACACATTAATAGCAAAAAATAGCTCTCCGGGGACACAGCTGGTGAGAATCTCTCTCCTACACCAAACTCTGCTGGAGTGTTCAAAAAGCTTTATCATGTCCCTGCCTTATTCATCTGGATGTCTGGGCCTGGCGAACACCACCTCCCACATAACTCTTAGCAGATTACAGCTGACCGCGGGGTCAGGAGGAGGGGGAGATCTCCCGCACTTTCCCTGGACAGACAAATGAGGTGACACAATGTGAAAAAAGGTGGATTGGATGGATATCTTGACATATGACCTTTAGATGGACAAAGCGACTCTCCAAAGCTTATCGTTCGTTTTCAGGACCTTTGGGAGTTTACAACCTGGCTAATATCGCACACGGGCTTTGTCTGTGTTTTTAATAATGATCACTGCCACATCAAGACGTATTGCTTTCTATACCGCCAACCTAACGAACAGGCTGATTTCTAATTTCAGTCGTTTTCTCTCCGTCGTAGACTAAAAATCACTCTGCACTCATTCCGAACAGCTTTCAAAAATCATTAATCACAACGTGACTGATTTATATTACCTCCGATATCAATAAAAAGCTCGCCAGGTAGTTGACGTGGTTGTCAGGCTAGTCTCGATCCTTCGCGGGGTATGAAGACTACAGTGAGGAGAGACAACCATAAGCGCTGTTAATTATCCTTTCAGATCTCTGCTGAAGAAAAGCTGGGAGAAGACAAGTGTGTGATGACTCCGGCCAGTCTCCAGATCAACCTCTCACTTCATCCAAAAATCTGTTGTCACTTTCGTTTCCATCACTTTCACCACTGGGCCGTGAGGCTTTAACTAGTTCTTCACCAGGCTGAATGTAACTACACAACTTGCAAAATGCAAATGCAAATGCATTTCAAATTGCAATCAATATGGATGATAAACTTATAACATTAAACTACTACAAAGTACACAATTATAAAACTATAGGCTAAAAAACTCCTAAATAAAAAATGGAAAAAATCATCAAAAATAGAAGTTGCATTGCTGTCTTTGCAGGCTCAGAAAGCACTTGGATTTCATCAAAAATATCTTAATTTGTGTTCCGAAGATGGTCTTATGGGTTTGGAATGACATGAGGGTGAGTAATTAATGACAGAATTTCCATTTTTGGGTGAACTATCCCTTTAAAAATAAAGGTTCTTTATTGGCATCTTTAGTTCCATGAAGAACCTTTAACATCTATGGAATCTTTCCACAAAAAGATCTTTATAGTGGAAAAAGGTTCTTTAGATTATTAAAATATGCTTTTCACCTTCCCAAGGTTTGCTAAATGGTTCTTTGGGGACCTGAAACCCCACTTTTAGAACCTTTATTTTTAAGAGTGCATTCAATAAATGCTATATGAAGCACCACTTAACAAAAAGAAACACATATGGATGGACACTTAAGCAGATACTGTGGCCCCCAAAAGATTTGGACACTTAAGTCACACTAAAAAATGAATGCCACTGCATTAGGGGGGAAAAAAAAAACATGTAGCATCTGTTTTAAACAGACAGACAGTTTTCAAGCTTGTTAGGTTTGATAAACAGATACTGTAGGCCTGCACGATTAATCGTATTTTAAATACGATTTTTGCTTCTCGATTACTTAAGCGTAATCGTCTGTGATATTATCCCTCTGATTATTTATATATGATATTATACACATTTTTCATTTTTGCTATCTCGCATTTGTAACAAACCTTCACAAGCTTTCATGCTTGGGGTTGCCAGATGCCAAGAGTTTAAAATCCCCCAATCAGAGCTTTTCTCCAAAATGGATACATTTTCTGCCCAGTGTTTTACTTGCTCTTCCCAAACTGGCAACCATGTGCACCTGCTCTTTCTGAGATGCAAAACATGGCAGATGATATGAAAATGCCAACAAACATGTATACTAGAGTTTAGCGATCTCCATTGTGATCTTCTATGATATTCATCCAGTCTGTGTTTCTTCATAATGCCGCTTGTGTTATTTTCTGTGAATAAAACTGCAAGTGAACCTTCTAAGTAATGAACTATAATAAATCCAAACATGACTCTTGCCTACTTTGTTTGCCACTGTGGTTGCTGAATAAATGCACTTAGTTATTGTGCCACATAAGTCTTTCTTGTCGTTTTAATAGAAAAACATTAACATAATTTGGAATTATTGAAATTGATATTAGAAATTTCACCATTTTATCCTCTTAAGCGTACCAGTTTTTCTCTTGTGATTTTGTGAGATTGGATTGTTTTAGAAAAATAATCGCGATTAACAGTTTAACCATTATCGTGTGGCCCTAAGATACAGACACTTGCTTTGATATTTAGTTTCTAATGCAAAGACATTCAGACATTTTTAAGTGTCCAAACATTTTTTGGGGATCACTGTATATAGTTGTTATTTGACAGTGGTGAGAAAACATTCAAAACACAGCTTTTGTTAGCCGTTCAGCCAGTCTCTTCCTGGCAGCATTTCAGGACTGAGTGCTCCATTTACCTTTCCATCAACCCTCAACTCTGAGCTGCTGTTTGTGCCAAATGTGCCAGCAGTGACTGAACACATACACACACCCGCATTACAGCGATGGAAGCAAAGCTGTGTGTGAACGTCTGCATGGTGTGTCCTCACATTCCCTGAGCATCACGATTCCTCTAGCTCCACATTGACTCAAGTTATTTAAAGAATGGAGGGAGGGAGAGAGAGAGAGAGAGAGAGTGTGTGGAGATTTTTTCGTGTGCTCTGAGTGAAGGAGATTTTGGAGATGGAGCCAAAAGCTTGTGCGTGTCCCATGCGTCACAGCGAAACCTCTGAACTCACAGGAACAAGACAAAATGAGCAGAATGATCAAAGATACAAACTGCTTATCTCTCTATGCCTCATAACAGCCAAGGAAAACTTTGCTATTATTAGAAGTCTGTACAAAGGCAATCATGGCTTTTTACCATTGCTCATAATTAGTCCTACGAATGACGATAATACCTCAAATCAATGAAGAGTGGCATGTTGCATTTCTTATTCTATTCCTAGCAACACCATAGCAATGACCAGAACACTTCAATCTCATAGCAATGTGCTTTTTTTTACTGGGACAGTAAAAAAAGACAGAAAATGTTAGATGTAACAGGATCAGAAAAGTACTAGCATCATCCACATGAGCACTTCGACTCACATCAAAGTGAGTCTGAATGAAATACAGAGCTAATAAAAATTATAGAGCGATCGCTTGCTTATTAATGAGAAAAGTCATACTAAATGGTTAAACACTGTCTACAAATAAAGAAAGCAGATTTCCTCATTTCCACACCCATTTGCGCAATGAATGTTTATTATGTAAAAAAGAGCCACGAGGCGAATATTTGTCATCAGAAAATACTAGAAGTCCTTGTCGCTAACTGCTCTGAGTGGGTGTGTGTTTTCGGTGTGATCCGGCCGCGTAGGAGTGCACAGCATAAATGCATAATAAACAAAATTCAAACAGGCACCCAGACGAGACTGAGCCATTCATTTCTCATGCCTACCGCTTTACTGCTGCCAGCGGGACGCCACGCTTTACCATTCTAATGACACTGAACCAAAACCGGCCACCGCTGCTTCATGTGTGCAAGCTAGAAAAACAGGAAAAGCAGAGACAATGAAACTATTGGCTTTACTGAGTAACCCAGTGGAGGATTGAACTAAAGCTGGTGTTGCCACATTTAGTTTTCATGCACAAACACACACACACACAAATATATTCAGGCTGCAAAGTGCTTAATTATGCAATGCATTTATTAATTTGGCACACAGAACAATATATATAGAAAAATGTCTGGAAAAATGAGGATGTTGACTTGAATTCATTCACAGCAGGACGTTATTAAGCCCAGTACCCCCTAACCCCAGTCCTATTCAAGTCTTGCAGGAATAAACACAGTAAGCACATCTTTTAATAGTCCTGACACCCAAACAGCCGTGTCCGTGAAGCACTCTTAAATGTTTATATCTGTAGGAGCAATTAAAATCCCCCTCTTCTCATCTCGCGATCTGGGGGCTAATGAATTATCAGTTTCCTCACAGAATCAAGGCCGCTGGAGATTGCCATTTGCCGGCTGAAGACAACATCTACAGTAATTGCTGCCTAAGAAATGGTGAACCACTCACTTTGTGATACTTATGAAATCCAATGTTCTGTCATGAAACTCTAGATGGCGCAGTCCAATAGGTCTAACTCAATCGGACATAATGACATCATCATATGGCGCAGGTGATTTTGTACTTTTTGTATCAGCAGACAATGAGTTTTCTGCTCAACATTCAAATACTTGCTTAATGGTTGCTGTAGCAGTTGCAGCATGCTTCAGAAACTCTCCACCTTCCCCAGCTCCACCTGTATAGATCTGATTCATGTATGCTATATATGGAGGTTATTTAAGATATAGTATATGTGCAGCAGCAGTATTTCTTACATGCTCACAGCAGCATGTTGTGTGTGTAGCAAGTCTCGGTACTTGCTCTGCTGCAGCAGCGTAGCAGATCTATTCTGAAATCTATTCTGATCTATTAAGCCCAAACACATTAACATTGTCATGTACATTACCATGCTAAACGCTCCAAGAGTAGTCATGATAGAACTATAGTTGTACTACAGTGACACTAAAGTAAAATGAAATGAATTTTTGAATCTCCTGCGAATGTTTGGTAAAAATGGAAAACCTTTATATTTCCTTATTTTATATAATTAACCTGAAATTCTCCTCATAACTGGCCTACAAAAACAATCCTAACAAAAACACGGTGTATCACTGAAACAGGTTATAAAAGTGCAAACTAAAACTGTATCCATCAGCCCTAATCCATTGGGCCACTTAAAAGTGCAACCTTTGTATCTACCACTGGTTTTGGCTAGGAAACCATCATTAAAACATGCTGAAGCATGTCTTTAATTGTCATTCATAAATTCCCTTCATGGGTGCCTGGTTTAATGAAAACTGGGCAGAATGCCCCTCTCTGAAGAACTGTGTTCTCCCCAGGCTCACAGCACACCCTCCTATCCGTGAGCGAGTAGTGGATGCTGCTGGAGGTGCTGAGATTGCACTCCACTGATATTTCGAGAAAGGCCTGTGAAATTAGATCAAGAGAGTGCAAGCTTTGGTCAGCAGAGCGGTGTAGGACGTATACTTAGAAAGTTCACCTCTAATAAAATGAGGTGTCAAGCAGTTGTGCTTTGTTGTAACCTAATAAAAAAAGCTGTTATGAGTACATTGTTTTTTTAGAAAAAAAAAATATATATATATCCAACCAATATTAAAACTCTGAACATTAGGAACATTACCTGTTTTGTGTCTTTCCAAATTAGCTATCTATGGTGGCCCAGTAGTGCACAACCAATGAAATCTCCACAACACAATGAAATTGCCACAACACAATGAAATTGCCACAACACAATGAAATTGCCACAACACAATGCATAGGACGTTGTGTTGTGCTAATTTCACTGTGTTGGCTTGTTTCCGTTGTGTTGTGCTAATTTCATTGTGTTGTGGCTTGTTTACATTGTGCTGGGTTTGTTTCCGTTGTGTTGTGCTTATTTCGTTGTGTTGCGACTTATTTCCATTGTGTTGTGGAGATTTCACTGTTTTGCAGCTTGTTTCCATTGTGTTGTGCTAATTTTGCTGTGTTGTGGCTTGTTTCCATTGTGTTGCAACTTGTTTCTGTTATGTTGTGCTAATTTTGTTGTGTTGCGGCTTGTTTTTGTTGTGTTGCAACTTATTTCCATTGTGTTGTGACTTGTTTCCACAATGTTGTGCTAATTTCGTTGCGTTGCGGCTTGTTTCTGTTGTGATGTGGTTTGTTTCTGTTGTGTTGTGCTAATGTCATTGTGTTGCAACTTGTTTCCATTGTGTTGTGCTAATTTTGTTGTGTTGCGGCTTGTTTCTGTTGTGTTGCGACTTATTTCCGTTGTGTTGTGACTTGTTTCCACAGTGTTGTGCTAATTTCGTTGCATTGCGGCTTGTTTCCGTTGTGATGTGGCTTGTTTCCACAGTGTTGTGGCTTGTTTCCGTTGTGTTGTGTAGATTTCGCTGTGTTGTGGATTGTTCCGTTGTGTTGTGCTAATTTCATTGTGTTGTGTCTTGTTTCCATTGTGATGTGGCTTGTTTTCTTTGTGTTGAGAATTATTTCCATTATGTTGTGGCTTGTTTCCGTTGTGTTGTGTAGATTTCGCTGTGTTGTGGATTTTTCCGTTGTGTTGTGCTAATTTCATTGTGTTGTGTCTTGTTTCCATTGTGATGTGGCTTGTTTCCGTTGTGTTGTGGTTTGTTTCCGTTGTGTTGTGTAGATTTCGCTGTGTTGTGGATTTTTCTGTTGTGATGTGCTAATTTCATTGTGTTGTGTCTTGTTTCCGTTGTGATGTGGCTTGTTTCCGTTGTGTTGTGGAGATTTTGTTGTATTGTACACTACTGGGCCACCGTAGCTATCAGTTACTACGATATGAGAAAGCGCAGTTAAGAAATATTTTTACAAAGTTGTTTCCCCCAAAAAACTGATTTTTAGAGGTCCATCCATCAATGATAAGCCTGTTCCTGTAAAGGGCAAGATCAAATAAAAGCAACGCTGGAGCTAACGTACTCATAAGCTTGCCAAGCTCTCCTGGAATAGGAGTTTCCCCACTCCAGCGATGAATTTTTGGAAATGGACGACAGCTGGCTCTAATTAATCTGCAAGGCAGGCGGTGTGGTGCGAGATTGTGCGTGGAAAAACCACTCCTGCTGTTTATGACTTTTTCATAGGAGGACTCATGTATAATGGAGGTGAGTAGAGATGAAGAAGAGATGAGAGAGCAAATGAATGGTGAGGGAAAGCTTGTTAGTAGGCCAGTTTGACTGCTTCGCTGTCCCTGACAGAACCCTGTTAACAATTTATGCTCTGATCTATTTTTCTCTATTTTATCCATTTATCTGAGTGAGTAGGTACACATAAGCTGGAGCCGCAGCTTCTCTTCCTCTCAGTTCCTCGTGGATGAATCTCTCGAAAACATGTCCAGCTCTTTTCAGTTCAAATTAGTGTTATATAACAAGAAATTGTTTGCTTTTTAAGCCTATTTTTAAGACCATTAAGATTTTTTTTGTTTTGTTTTGCATTGTGACATTATTTTCTTGACATTTAAGCACATTTAAACCTCCAAATGTGTTTTATTGCAATGCATCTGCACCATTTTTTTTTTGAGCTTGTAATTATCATTTCCAATGGTGATTCTTATTAGATTCTCAATGCTATAATATTTTTTTGTGTTGATTTATTTATTTATTTATTTCAATGCAAAATAATTTGAATGGTCCTAAAATTTTTTATTATTTATTTATTTATTTATTTTTTATAAAATCAGTAGAACAAATGCTAACATGACATAAACACTTTATTTTTTGCATCAATATGAGGTTATAATGGGAAAATGTAATTTACTTCTCGTGAAAACAATGTCACAATGTAAAATAATTTGAATGGTCCTGAAATCATAATCTTTTTTCTTCAATTTTATGGTGAAATATCACTTGGATATATGTTCTTGACAGGTTTCATGAGATCCACCCTAGAAGAAATATCTTTACAGTTATAAAAATACCATAACGTAAATACAAATGCCCACACACACACAGCAGGTATCGGTGTTGATGAGGAAATGCCCTCCAGCACAAGACTGGGGTCAGTTTTTTCCCTGGATACAGAGCAGACTTCTGTGTTTCCATAACAACGCTATGTTGCCATGAACACCTTGTGAGCATGTAATTAGGTGCACTTGTTTAGCTCCATAATCGCTTCATTCAAGCCTATTTTTGAAACCCAGTGTTTTCTTAATTACTTGTCTCTAAATGTGGACATCATTTTTTTTCCCACCGGTGACTCATTTTAACACCCCCCTCCCCACACTTAGGCTAATTAAGCTAAACACTGTGTTAATGTGACATGATGATGAGAGAATGCACCAAAGCCTAATCAAGTAGCAAAACAACAAGACCATGCAAACGATCATATCCTATTTATTACAAAGCGGTGAGCGAGTCAAAAAGTGTGAACATTTCTTTGCAGATTTCCACCTCTAGCACCTCACCTACAGAACAACAGATATTTCTGTTGTGACCAATACAGATACAAACTGATCTTGTTTAACAGTTGTTTGAAACGCAAAACTAATTTAATTAGTTTTATTTCTGCTCTTTGCCACAACAACTAAATAATCATTAGATTACAATAAAAACAATATGCATTATGAATTATTATTATTACATTAATGATAATTATTACATTGGTGAGCATTAACAATAATAAAATATTTTGACAACACTATTATTATTACTATTATTACTATTATATTGTGTATAAAAATTTTAAAAGGTAATTGCGACTTTTTATCTAACAATTCTGAATATTTTCTTAGAATTGCAAGATATAAACTCACAATTCTGAGAAATGAAGTCAGAACTGCATGATATAAACTCGCAATTGTGAGAAAAAAAACTCAGAATTGATCGAGATATAAACTCACAATTCTTTTTTTTTTTTCAGAATTGCGAGTTTATATCTTGCAATTGTGAGTTATTAATTCAGAATTGTGAGATATAAACTTGCAATTCTGGGAACATATCAGTCTTTATTCCCCCTCCGAACTGGACTTTATAAGTCACAAGTTTGAGTTTATATCACGCAATTCTGAAAAAAGTCAGAATTGTGAGATAAAAACTCTTTTTTTATTTTTTATTCAGTGGAGAAAATGGGCTTCCATACTTTATCAAAAAGCTTTTAAGTAATTATCCAAACAATGCATTAAATATGTTACTTATCTGTTGTTGGGTACTTTTTGGGAACCCACAAAAACCTGATAACTAATTAGGTTGAAAAGTGTAAAATCTGTGCAAAATATTGGTCAAACAAGCACCTGTCTCTCTCTAATCACCGCATTTGAAAGGCATCCAATGTGTGTATCATGCTCAACTGCACTGAGCATAGCTATTCGCTTCTTCTCAGAAGACATTCACAGCAAAGACACTGAACAGAGAGAAGGCCTAAGGGGAAGAAAGGATGTCCTCTATTACCTTATGTGCCATTGGAGGGAATTCACTTCACAGGTAGGAAGGGAAATACGTAGCGGCTGGGTTTGTGGCTGGGAGGGCTGTGATCTCAGCACGGAAGGGAACAGCGTGTTGTGTTGCTCCGGGAAGGACTGGGATTGGGACATGGGGAGGAAGAGAAGACGCCACGGGACGCCCAGCCACAACAGACGGAGGAGCGTTGCGTCAGAGAGCAGATTCAGGAACACAGTGAAACTGGGACTGTGGGAATTGGAAGTTGAAGTAGAGCAAACATCGCTGAAGTATTGCACACGCACACGGGTCACATACACACTGCAGCTAAATACAGTTGTCACTCCTCCAGTGAATGCTTCATCTAGTTCTGTACACACAGAGTTTGCCCATTTATGGAAGTGACAACTGCATTCTAGAACTGAATTCACTCCTGAAAACTTCAAGAAGTGACAACTACATTAAACCCATGTTGTATGTATAGAACCGAACTGGAAAACTAGCTCAGAACTGTCTGCAACAAACAAACCAACCCGGAAGCTCTAGTAATGCTAAAGACGTGAAGATGCATAATTACAACAACCTTAACATTTTTGAGAGTGACTACTGTTTTTTTGTACATCAGTGGCCAGTTGCATAACAACTAGTGTCTTAACAACTAGTCAGCCCAGCTAGCAGTTAACCAAGGGGTAATCAGTTTTACTTTTTAATTTCAAATGTACATTTTTATATATCTGATTTTAAAAGGTTGAACAATCTTGTACTTGTAAGACTAGTCTCAGCAGTTTATGCAGCTGGCTTCAACTTTGTAAATTGAATTGAGGTAGCAAACAGGATGCAGAATTCTGCTTCAAATTTGAATGTAAGTAATTTTGTTCTCATTTTTAACTACAAAAGTTGTTTAAAACAAAATTTAAAAGGCCATCATAAGTTGAAGATTTATAGGCATTATGATAGACAAATGTATAGAAATGTGCATTTTTTAAATTTTATATATGAAAACAATAATCTATGGACCAGAATTTCCATATCCCACGATGCATTAATTCTACTCACTGTCAATTCCAATTCAATTTTCTGTGGGGTATTCATTTTAAAAAAGCTGAATTTCGCACAGCTCTGACACACATAAACGAAGTGATATTCGCAAGCCAAATCCAAAATTGCCTTCAAGCTTAATAAGGACAGTGAGCCCATGTGAAGGATATAAGGACCGCACACGACTTATGTCAGGAGAAAAAAAAAGGAGTCACTACATCCTGTCAAATTCTGTGTAGCTAGAGGGGAAAGTGACAATTCCAAGGCAGGTCAGGGAATTCGATGAAAAACCATCTCAGTCTTGGAACTAAATGGGTTTGGGGCACACAGCTGGTGAAGTCTCCTTTCTTTCGGCACTCATCTATTTTCTCCATCTTTCACCCTGACGGGACCTTTCGAAGAGCAAAAGGGAAAAAAAAAACACACACAAAAAAAAAAAAACACAAGGAGTGAGCTAATAAGCATTCTCAGTGGTCCCAACTCTGACGTGTAGAGAAAGGTCATTTCAGATATATTTACTTATAGCAGCACAATGCATTATGTGGACGGCACTCATAAAATGCAAAGAGCATATAATATAATTCGCAGCGTGAGGGAAGCACTTCATATCTCTGACAGCCTTTGCATATGCGATTGCAATCGAGTATCCAGCGCGCTGCCTCGTTCAATCAAAAGCCTTTAATTGAGCATGGACATTAAAGAGAGAAGCATCTGCGGGACGTCCCCACGGTCAGCGCAGACCCGAGATGAGCTGCTATATTAAAGTGTAAATATTCGAACGGTGCCATTGCTCAAACAGCTTGTCTGAACCAGACCAAGAAGTCATTTGGTTTAATGCTTTAAGATGCAGACCCACCACAAGGGAAATTGTCTGGTGACAGCCACTATTGCTCTTAAAATGCTTCCCTGCCAAGAATCTTAAACCCATCACCTTCTATGAAAGCCTCCTAAGGGGAGCGTGCTGAGAATTTCGACCAGATGGATATCCGGCACCAACCGGAGCACTTCGGATACAGGTCGAGTCGAGCGTTCCTTGAATGTTTTGTCAATGTCGACAACTTTGCCAAGTGAAACAGCAGCCCGGGCGATTGCCTCGCGAATCATGAATAAGTTATTGAGAGGTTTCCTTGGCAATAAAATTTCACTGACATCTTTTGGACTGTGCGATAGCTCATGCTAAACTGGAGGGGATGACGGATGGCGCTAGCCTTAGATATCTTATCAGTGTCACATCCCCCGTTCCCCGCTGGGTCCCGAGCAGCCCAGACCGGGCGGCGCCGGGCACGGAGAGAAACACGTGGCTGGAGCGTCTGGAGAGACGCTGGTGACAAAAAGCAAGCTCTCGATCTCCTAACTCAAATAACTACTTGCCTGCATCCCATATTTCTCCGTGACCTTAAAGGAAATGACAGCTCTCATCTGGGAGTTGGTGTCAGGTCAAAATACAATTGTTTTTCTCTTGCTAACCTTCTCCTCTACCAATGACAGAGAAAACGGATGACTGTCGGCAGGAATTTGCCATCTGTATAATGACGGTCTCACTTTTCCTTTCAACGCTGGACCTGAAACTTCAGTTCAAAGTAGACAAATGCAAAATGCATGTAGTTAATTGCCGACGACCGGTGCTGTGAAATGACCCACTGCCAGAAAACATGACACTGGACACAGTTACAACCCATTTTACCTTCATAACGTGGTCATGAAAGTTGAAGATCAAGTTCACTCTCTGCATGTTTTTGCTATTATTGTTAACCAGCACTGATGAGAAACCAGGAATTTGCATTAAGAAAGTACATTTTGATTGAAACGGTTTATGTTATGTGCAGTTCTGCTCCATTTGTCCAAAAGCTACAATCTGTCAAGGTTACAGGAACATGTCTTTCCCTATAGAGTAGCACAGATTATCAGAACGTGGGATATCGCCTGGAAATGATGCACGGCTGTTTGGGCTCTGCTGCATGCGAAGGAGTCTAGACCTTTGTCCCAGAGCACAGAGGGGTGTCAAACCACCATTCTGATGATCACTAGAGCTGAAAGCCTCCTGTGAAATGTCCGTGTCGATGGTTTTCCAAATGCACATGACTGGAAACAGTCATGTCTGATACACAGCCTTAAAAGGTGACATCAAAATTGACTCCATTTACTTTCTTATTACATGCTCTTAGTCTCATTGAGAACAATTCATCAGTGCACATTATTTTAATGAACAAAACTGATTTCATAAGCTTTCAAAATTAACAAGAATTGCCAAAAATAAAATAACCATTTAAGCATTCTAATGTTTGCATTAATTTAAAACTGTTTAATGTTAATTTAATGAAGGTTTTTGCAATAATAGCAAATATTTTCAGAAAAGAGAGCATTAGTCAACATCCTGGTCAAAAAGCCCCCTCAAAAGTGGGTTCTGCCAGTGTTTCTGTAGTAAACTGCAAACTTGCATTCAGGACTTCTGTTGAATATCTTGTTTCTCCAGAAATGCAACACATTACAGAAGTAAAATGGGTTGCGAAAGCAGTTTCACATTAGTGCAATTAATTCAACATGCTGTGATTCTGATACATTTCCATGTGCAGGTGCACAGACATCAAAATATGATAATTATATGTGTATATGAAAGCTATAAATAAAGTGAGGTTACAATTAAACATTCTAACTGACTCAAACAGCTGATTTATTATGGGAATGTGTCAGTTAAATAGAGATTCAGAACGGCACACAGCTAGAGCCTCGTGATGAAAGTGGAACAAGCTCTCATAACAATAATGAAGTCATGATTTTATTACAGCCCAGGTCTGATAACACATTGACGCCTGAGTCTTAAGTAGTCGTTTCTAACCCTTAAGCATTTGGCTAATCATTAAAACCCCATACTTTTCACTACCTTGACATACATCTTTTCAAACGCTTTTCAATACAGTTTGTCCATGTTTTTTTTTCCCCAGCGCAACTTTAAAAATAGAACTACTATTATTGACAAGCCAAGGTTGAGACATCCATTTAGATTTAATTAAACTATATCTACCAGGCAGATCAAAGTCGAGAAAATTCAATACGGAATGTATCCGAGGGGGTCTTTCTTATTCACCCCTCTTCCTCTCCATCTCCTCTCCTAGCACTTATTTTCAGATTAGGGTCTCGGTTTTCTTTCAAACACTATGAATCTTGGGCCGAAAGTGTTTTTTTATTCTTCTTTACCAATTTTCTCACACTTTGCAGGGTGTTTGAGGACCTTGACAGACACTTGGCAGGCTGAATGCCCCTTGCATCAAGGGCTCCTCTTTCATCTTCTCAAAAAAAAAAAAAAAAAACTATAGGCTTTGTTTTTTATTTCCTTCTCTGCTCTGAATCTTTGAGATAGCGAGCCGGTGTGGGCAGGCATGAATCAGCCGCTCGCACTTCGACTCGAGTTAATCATGAATAATTGGCCCAGGCTACTAGTGAGGCATATGCTAAGAATGAGTGACTAATTATGCCTTTGGCTAGATGCTAGTGACCCCTCAGCCTGTTTGAGGAGTCGCAGCACGTTACTAATATGGGAGAGAGGTATAAACAAACAGGAATCCGGCTGTTTAGCTCCACTTGCCCAATTACAAGGATCCAATTAGAGAATAGCATCCCAGAGCCAGTGATACAATTTACGACCAAGGCGGGGATTTTATCTGTGAAAACTAAGCACGCTAGTCGTAATCTCAACAGCCACACCATCTTTAATTTGGTGTATGGACTATTCCAGGTCTTTTGCACATTGTGAACTCATTTGGCCGAGAAAAACAAAAACTTAATTTATGATGCTGTCAGCTTTCACTGCACTCCATCTAGCTGTTTCTGAATGCGAGAACAAATCCTATGTGAACAGCCCCAAAATAAGCAAATAACCTTCTGATGTGAAACCAAAAGCCAAAAGAGTATTTTTATTTTAAAATCTAATTCAAAATGTAGTATATAGTAAAATATAGTATATACAGTGCCCTCCATAAGTATTGGAACAGTAAAGACAAAATTGCTTTCTCTGCTGTGGAGTCAAGACATTTGCAAATATGATTAAAAGATGAATATGAGACAAAACTACAGAATGTCACATTTTATTATTAGGTCTTTCGACACATACATGTTTTACCAAATAAAAAGGACAGCACTTTTAGAGTTCATCCCACTATTTGATGTGAGCATAAGTATTGGAACAGTTGAATTTAAGGCAGATGTAAAAGATTAAAAACTAATATTTTGTTGCAGATCCCTTGCATGCAATCAGAGCAGTGAGTCTGCAACCCATAGACATCACCAGACTCTTGGTCTTATGCTTTGAAATGCTTTTTCTCAGCCTTTAATGCAGCCAATTCCAACTGTTGCTTGTTTTGGGGAGTTTCTGCCTTTACTCTCCTCTTCAGCTGGTGAAATTAATGTTCAGTCGGATTTAAATCTGGAGATTGATTCGGGCAGTCTAAGACTTTATATTTCTTTGCCCTGATAAACTCCTTGACTGAACTGGCAGGGTGTTTTGGGTCATTGTCCTGATCCAATATGAAGTGCTTTCTAATGAGTTTGGAGTAATTTTCTTGAACATTGGTAGCCAAGATGTACACTTCCAAATTCATTCTGCTACTGTCATCATACATTAAATCATCAGTAAAGTTGAGAGGGCCTCTTCCAGAGACAGCCATACACGCCCATGCCATGACACTACCTCCACCATGCTTTACAGATGAGGTTGTATGCTTGGGATCATTTGCAGTTCCCTTTTTTCTCCACACTTTTGATTTCCCATCACTTAGATAAAGGTTAATCTTTGTCTCATTGGTCCATAAACTCAGTTCCAAAACACTACTGGCTCACCTTTGTGCTTTTTTGCAAACTCTAATCTTGCCTTTCTATTTTTGGTGCTGATCAGAGGTTTGCATCTTGCTGTGTAGCATCTGTAATTCTGTGTCAAAGTCTCCTGAGGACAGTAGATTGTCAGAGCATCACCCCAGCTTTCTGGAGGTTGTTGGTAATTTTACAGACACGTATTTTAGGGTTCATTTTCACCGCTTTTATGATTTGTCTGTCATCAACTAGTGTTGTTTTCTCAGCCAATCAGGTAGTTGTTGGTTGCTGGGGTCGCTGGTGGTTTCCAGACTCTTGCTTTCTCCATGCCCTTTGTTTTTGCTATAGTTCTAATTAACTTCCTCTTTTCTTTTAGCATCCAAATTGCTTGCTTTTCTTTCAGACTCAGCTTCCTCGTCTTCATCCTGGTTTGTGTGTGTCATCATCGAATGCAATATTCAGAATGCAGAAGTAATGGATATAACTGATAAGACACATTCCCTGTTTTTAATATCTGAAGAATGAATGCAACAGGACACAGCTGATCACTTAGAAAGACCGGTGAGGCAACTGTTCCAATACTTATGCTCACATCAAATAGTGGGATGAACTCTAAAAGTACTGTCCTTTTTATTTGGTAAAACATGTATGTGTCGAAAGACCTAATAATAAAATGTGACATTCTGTAGTGTTGTCTCATTTTCATCTTTTAATCATATTTGCAAATGTCTTGACTCCACAGCAGAGAAAGCAATTTTGTCTTTACTGTTCCAATACTTATGGAGGGCACTGTATATGATGATAAAATAACTCTGATGCAAAGTGCAAATTGTTTACTGCATTTCTTAATAATAATAAAAAAAAAAGTTTCCTACCAATGCATCCAGCATGTGATCTTTCTCCAACACTTCAATGTTACCAAATCCCTCAGAAAGACTGGGCAAAGAGCAGCTCCATCTAAAATTGGAACGCCGTTGAGTGCCAGTTGCCAAACTCAGCGGGATGCTTTTAAGGCCCGAGGCTGGCACAATCATCTCAATTTTTTATTATTTTTATTTATTTATTTGTATTTTTCAACTGCAGTCTGGACAAGTGCGTAGCAGTCTGCCAGTCAGTGTACACCCAGACAAACTCTGAGTATATCTGGTACACTTTCACACTGGGCACAGACACTGTTTTAAATACCGACTCAGGAGAGACTTTGTTTGTTGGCTAATTAGCCGAGTGCAGACTGTTTTTTCAGCCAGCATTGTTATAATTGCAGCCGGTTTATGCCGCTGACCTTTTTTTCAGCTGCATTTTATGCATCTGCAGTTTTTATTGGTGCAAATTTTATGCAAGGACATGTTTTTTAATGTCTTGCTTGGTAATGTTGTTTGTGCTTGCGTGTGTGTGTGTGTGTGTGTGTGTGTGTGTGTGTGTGTGTGTACTCTATACCAGACACACATTTGCAATCCAGGACTGACTGCTGCTTTTTCAGTGTTGTATTTTCCTTGGAGTCTTTCTTTGAAGACATGAAGTGATAATTTCTGCACTGACCGTTCCTTCACGACACCATCAAGGCTCACAGTGTATGCATTTATGGCCTTCAATCTTTGCCTTCAAAGGGAAATTCCATTTCCAAAGAGAAAGACATTGATGTAACTCCTATCCCTATGAACCATGCCTCCTGCATCATATTTTCTTTAATACACAACCAAACACTACACAGACAAGTACAAAATAGGCAAAACTTCATCTCATAAATATCTCATGAAAATGAGACACTAATGTCTTTTAATCTAATGATCCATTTCCTTGCATGCATCCATACATCCATCCATATTTTTGTAACGTGAGTCACAAAAAATATACTCAGATTTAAAGTAGTTTTGCAACCTAACGAGCTTAGAACCATAATATAATAATAATAATAATAAAAACAACAACAACATTCAATTTCATTTACTTACATTTATGTCCATTTAATTATTGCATCATTCCTAGAGTCACCTGTATTGAAATCATCTCTTTGCATGATGTCTACTGTAGAGTGTTCCAAATCGATCACTTCTCAGGTTCCACTTGAGTTGGATCCTGCCTATGTAGGGAGCAGGAAGTGAGGCAGCTCGCTAGGTTTTGGAAGAGAGCTAACGACTCTGAACAGTTCATGAGAGACTGACTGAAATCTAATAAACCATCCTTGATGGACATGCAGCCTTTGAATGGGTTTCCAAGACAAAGACAAAGAGTCGAGGTGACGGCAGCAGGTGTCACCTGTACTAAAAGGATGGTGCTGAAAACTGCCCTTAACGAAACAGGCCTTTACAGAGGGCCAAATAAGAACAGTGCTTATCCAGCAAAAGTGCTGCTAGATGGAGTGTAAAGTGCACACATTTTCCATGACGCCACAGTAATGAGGTTTTATATTGGTCTGGCACCTAACTCGTATCCCACCAGCCCCTCTTTATATCTACTGCTACTTCTCCATGCCACTTCATCTCTGTCCGTTTCTCCGTTAATCTCTACTGCCAAAACAGACCTGCTGAACACACAATCCACACCAATATACCTTCATGTTCATAATCAGACTCCCCATCTTTCCTAAATCTGAAATTAATGCACAAAGCCATGCTTCAATTCTCGCTGGATTGGTATATTTAATTGGTATATTGGTATTTCGATTTTAGAAGTCTCGTAGGGTCACCAAGGCTGCATATATTTGATCAAAAAATACAGTACATTTTGAAATATTATTAGCTTAAAATAATTTTGAATATGTTTTAAAATGTAATTTATTCCTGTGATGCAAAGCTGAATTTTCAGCATCATTACTCCAGTCTTCAGTGATCCTTCAGAAATCATTCTAATATGCTGATTTGAAAACAGCTGTGCTGCTTAATATTTTTGTAGAAACCATGATTTTTTTTCAGTATTTTTTGTTGAACAGAAAAATAAAAAGGATAGCATTTTTGTAACATTATTATTGTCTTCACTATCACTTCTGATCAATTTAAGGCATCCTTGCTGAATAAAAACATTAATTTCTTACACTATGAAGAAAAGTAATTTTATTAACAATGCCTGGTTTCTGTGTGCTCTTTCGGTTTAGACCAGCCTTAACTAGCTGGAAGTTTTGTAAAATATGATCTCACTTATTAAAAAAAAAAAAAAAAAAAAACTCGTAAGAACATTTCAGTAGCCGTTCTCGTTTAATAACATGACCTCATTACTATATGACATTATTCTTCTGCTTTTCGCAAATCAGGAGTCAAAACTCAAATCGATAGCACAGCACCGGGGAGATTAAATTAAGCATGGCACAAATTGATTAGCTCATTTCATTTCGTTTCAGAAACTCTGCCAGAACACCGTTCACCTGGAAAACTCACTCAGCATTCCTCCCCTCTTGACCAAACCATGGACTCACATGTGTTCGGGCTCACAGCTGTTCTTACGAATCTATCTGCTGTGGAAAAAAAAACACTAATCGCTGCAAGTGAGCTAATTTTTGCTGAAACATGATGAAGTGTTGCCTTAAGTATTAATAAAGTGTAGGTAAGTTGTGTGCATTAATCACTGTCTCTGTGCAGTGGTGTTCCTCAAGGGTCCATCCTCGGAATATCGGAATTTGTCCGATTCTCTAACGGGTCCTGATAAAACGCAGACAGTATTACACACACACATGCAAATTAATAAATAAAATAAAAATGAGAAGCGAGGACTCTAAAGCCCACCAATACTTTATCATGGTCACAGTGGCCGTCAGACAACGGGCTCCTCGGGAGTCCACCTCACCGCCGGCCAATAAAGAAAGCCGACATGGTGCAGATTACCAAATGATGCTCCTGCATACATAATAGAGATCATGGAACATCTCAAACGCATAGTTTCTCTCTGCACACTAATTAAATCAATGGAGAGGCCTGGCAGAGAGAGAGAGAGAGAGAGAGAGAGAGAGAGAGAGAGAGAGAGAGAGAGAGAGAGAGAGAGAGAGAGAGAGAGAGAGAGAGAGAGAGAGAGAGAGAGAGAGAGAGAGAGAGAGAGAGAGAGAGAGAGAGAGAGAGAGAGAGAGAGAGAGAGAGAGAGAGAGAGAGAGAGAGAGATTAGTTGGTTGGTGAAATAATGAAGCGCTTTAAAAATGATCTGTGCTACTGTGGGGCCCGCCGGCCCAGACAGACTTGAGTCAAGGAGGGATATGCAATATGCAACCAAATAGGCGAGGTATATTAATCTTGGCATGCCTCTGAGCTCTGGCTAAATGAGATGGTCCCTGCGCAACTGCCTCAAATTTAGATTTTTTTTTCCGCCCCACCCTCTTTTTTTCCATAGATTGGTGTCCGTAGTCCTCATTGATTTAATGTTTAAAGCTCCCTTCCTCCCTGTACCTGGTTTGGAATTACAATGGAGTCTGACAAAGCATGAAACTCTGTATCTTCAGAAGAGGCATCAGCATGAAACATGGAGACGGATACCCATGCAAATACATATTCCTTACAGCCGCACGGCACGCTGCCTGATGGGAAACGAACATATGTTGGATACAGACGGCCAGGTTTACTGTCATAAGAGTCATCTAGAAGCTTTAGGATTACATCAAACCTCGATTTCTGACATCTTTTGCTGTGTTTAATGAGCGAGGATTCCCTTTTCGGGCAGCTTCCATTATTATTTCCACGTGCAATGTGGTGATTGAACATGATCGGGGTTTGTAAAGATTACTTGAGCTTTAAAAGCAAAGAGCGTCTTTGATGTGCACAGTAGTTCTCACAACCGTCACTCGTTTTTTTTTTTTTTCAAGAGCGCAAAATAAATATTTTATATTTGGCAAAGTTGCTGAGCTGTAGCGAGTGAGGTAGACCTGACACGCATTTTTGTTTGGCGGGGAATGAAGTCGAAGTTGCTTCATCAGAGGCGATCTTATCACATCACGAGGGACCTCATGCTAATATTTGATTTCTTCCAGGTTTGCTGCCCAACAAAGCTGGTTATGACTACTCATTTGCATACATCATCTCACATGACTTGATTAAACAATTATATGCTTGGCATTGAATTTTAAAAACTAGCAGTAAAAAATGACACTACAATGTGCTTTCCTGCATGGAAATTAAAGATTGTCATTTCAGTTTCTAGTAATGAACAATTTGGTCTGTCCATTGAATCAAGTCTGCCTAGGACTCCTAGGCATAGCCGGTTATAATGCCTGGGATGTGCAACTCCATAAGTGAGGGCAATGCGACACGCATTTCGATGCATAGCCAACGATACAATATATTAAAGATACATATGAAGAAGCTAGTGATTTGATGTGATACAATTCACCCCTATTACGAAGCAGTGCGATCCGATTTCAATTAGCGCATTTACTAATAATTGTATATAAATAAACCATTTTTTACTAGTGCTGTCAAACGATTAATTGTGATTAATCGAATCTAAAATAATAGTTTTTGTTTACATATGTGTGTGTACTGTGTATATTTATTATGTATATATAAACACACACACATACAGTATATATTTTTTAAATATTTACATGTATATATTTATATTCCTAGATTTTATATTATATATCAATATATTTAATATATCAACATAATTTTTTTCTTAAATATATATGCACGTGTGTGTACTTATATATACACTTCATAAATATACACAGTACACACACATAAATTATGTAAACAAAAGCTTTTATTTTGGATGCGATTAATCGCGATTAATCGTTTGACAGCACTAATTTTTACTAATGCACGTTAGAAACGATGCATCATGATACAAATGCCAACTTGTATCCAATGCACACTTTTTTAAATCAATGCATCATATCATTAACTTTTATGCCGATCCACTGATGCGAATCAGTGAATCTTACCATCCTTAATACATATACTTCATAATTTTAGATATTTTGTATGCAAATTAAATATACATTATATATGATACACTTTTAAACTTTTGTATTAAAGTAGTTTTCGTAGAATTTCTAAACAGGCTCTGAATAAAGTACCCATTCGAAGTTCTTTTAGCCAATGGAATTGCTTTGGGGTCTTCAATGGGCAGACTGAATCATTCATGACATTCATAAACCTGAGTGTATGAGAGGCGTATTATAGTTTGGCATGTCTCTGAACAGGGTCAGAGCAAACAAACCTCTGCTACCGCTGAAGAGACAAACACTTATGACGTGCTGTTATTGACTCTGGCTTACTTATGTGTTTTTCCTTTCCTGTTAAAAGGTTGAGTGAGGTACTTGCTGATGATAAGACAAGTAGTATATCACAAAGATTTATTAAATCCATCTTCCCCCGGAGAGAGAACAAACACAATGTGTACTATTTACCAGAGCTACTCAAAGAGCAAAGATGAATGATGCGGAAAGAGCTTCCTCTCAGGTAAAAGGCAGATAGTATCGTGAACAGAGCAGGGCATTGCATTGTAATCAAAACTATCTGACCTCTGTCTGTAGCAGTGTACACAGGAGGGCCCAATCCGATGGGACGTATACGTTGAAAAGAGGACATCAGTCATACGGACCGGTCTGACCTAACAGCTTATCCGTACAGCAAGGTTATATGAACACAGCCTCAAAAGACTGAGTGTCCGCGAGGAAAGCGTTAGAGGTCGAGGTGGATTAGGAAGGATCCGACCACTGCGTGCAGCTTAGACAAATCTCTCTGATCTATTGTTCAAAACGCCTGCTGTTCGCTTTGTGACAGCCTCTATTTGAAACCTATCTGCACCGGTGCTGCGGCATAAAACAATGGGGCAATTTGTTTTACCTTATCTTGCAAATGAGTGATGCACCTTCGAGTGACAGCATCTTTATGCCGTGTCGTAGCGTTGCCGCAAAGCTGAACATTAATACACAAAGCTAATTGATGGCAATTGTAAGTAGGTGCACGGCACAGTGATATTGCAGAGGCTTTGAAAATTGTCACAGGAGAGGGTTTGTATGGGGCTGATGATTGTGTGGGAAATAATAGCTGGCTCGGGGTCTCGGCTGTTTCTAGGTGTTGTCGGAAATTGAAAACTGCTGAGGCATTTCAACATCAACTCCTCATATTATGGTGCGGCTTTCTGCGTTGTTTTCTGCACGGAGCATTATTCTGCAGCGAGGATCTTCCCCCAAATGCTGGACTACCAAGGTTTACCATATAATATAGGTCAGGATTGGATATATTTACATATGCTTAAAAAAAAAAACAAAAAAAAAAACACACATGATTGTGATTGCTTCTATTATATCAGTGTGAATTTCATGAAAACATGCCTTATTTCACACAAAAAAAATATTTATTTATTTATTTATTTTTTGCACGAAGCAATTTATGGAAGCCTGTTTTTGCCACTGAATAGAAAATACAATTGTGAGAAATTGTGTAATTGCGACTTTTTGTGTTCACAGTTGTGAGTTTATATTTCACAATGAGGACTTTTCTTCTCAGAATTGTGCGGAAAAAAAATGTCCAAATTGTGAGATATAAAGTCATAAAAAAAAAATTAAAAAAAAAAAACAGGTCAAAATTGTGAGATGAAAAGTCACGTTTTCATAGAAAATAGTTTATTTTAGGACCATTAATATGTTTTTCATTATTTTCATGATTATTTTCATATTTTCATTTTACTTCTGAGTTTGTTTTATATTTCATTTATATTTATGTAATAAAATATGGTTTTGTTACAGTGTAATTACACATTTAAGTACTGAGTAATATTAATTAATTACATGTACTTACTATATGGTTAGGGCTAGGATGAAGGTTTGGCTTATTAGGGTTACTTGCATGTAATTATGCATAATTTATTGTTATTATAATAGTAAGTACATGTAACGTGTAACAAGGACACCTTAAAATAAAGTGTTGCCTCAAATATTTTTTAGCGTTTCACAGTGAAAAAACGAAACGCAATACTGATTGTCTTTTAATACAGTAAACACATTAAATTCAGTCAAACAAATTTATAAACACTTGAATACTTAATTTAGTTGTTCAATTATGTTTAACTGTCATAAATATTCATAAGTAAAAAAAAGTATAAAAATGTTTAATAAAATAATTTTTCACAATTATTGCAAAATATTAATCTTATTTCTTTCTTTAGATTTTGTGATGAAATACATGAAACACACAAAATGTTTTTTTTACCAATTCAACCATGAGCATACAATGATAAAGAAATCTACCCAAATCCATCTGATTGCAGATTGAATATCAAACTATGTCCATTCAAACCCAGAAAATCTGATAAACTGCGTACAAAACATAATTAGCAATAATTAGCAATGTCGGAAAGCATAATTTAGGACTCCACTGATTTAGATTTTGCAATTAACTGTTCTTAATTAAACTTGATGGTGAATGGCATCAGTAGGTTTATAATACAAGATGTTCGTGGCTTAATAAAGTCAGTAAAGCACTGTGGTCTGCCTATACTGTACCCGAAACTTAATTTTCCTTAACTAATGCAGAGCTCAGTATCATGACAAGATGGTGTTGCATCACCAAAACTACTGCACCGAACCTTCTCTGGCTTCCTGAACCCTCACAACAGAGGGCACGCAAGCTGTCATAGTGATGAGCCACCCTTGAATGCTGTTCACATCATAGCGCACCTGTCACGCCGGCCTCATGTACGTGACGGCAGAGCTCAGAGCAGATAAAAAACAGCTGTCAGGATCAGCGTCCCGATTGTGTTCACAGGACAGGCCTGGATGCGGAGGTCAGACCCGACGAGGGCTTATTAAGGTCAGCTGTCACAGCCCTGCGTGTGTGTGTGTTTACCCGTCCGCTTCAGTGTGAGTGGGATGCTGGTTTGTTATCTGGACGTTTGAGGATTGGGAGACGGTCAGGAATGAATGAACTATAAGAGGAGCAGTTGGTTCATCTATCATCTGTTAAACAGGAGAGAAGATTTCTTGATGACGAGGACAGTCCAACCACTCTCATCAGCTTTTACTACAATGCAACTCTGCCATATCAATAAGTGATCTATATAATCCAATTGAGGTGGAATGATTTTGGAACTGAAACCAATGACAAAAAAACTAAAAAAAAAAAAGGCAAAATATAGGCTCATTAATCAGCTGATAGCTAGTATCAGTGCATTAAAAAAATAATTCACATAACTCATAAGTCACAAATTAACAGAATATACAAAAATAAAAAATGAAAAGAAAAGATAACATTCCTTCTATAACTTTGCGACTGGGGAAGAGAAGGTAAATACTGACAAATAAATAAACAACCCTGATGTATGGAAGCTAGTTTCCAACATGGAATAAAAAATTGAAAAAAAAAAAATTCCTCAGAACTGCAAAAAAAAAGTCAGAATTCTAAAAATGTCTAAAAAAAAAAAAAAAAAAAAAAAAGTTGGAATTGTGAGGTATAAACTCATAATTGCAAGGAACGAACTCAGAATTGTGATATATAAACAATTTCTCTTAAAAAAAAAAAAAAAAACAGAATTGTGAGATATAAACTCAAAACAGCAAGATAAAAAGTCAGAATTGTAAAATGTAAACAATTTATTTAAAAAAAGGTCAGAATTCTGAGGTATAAGTCAGAATTGCAAGGAACAAAGTCAGATTTGTTATATATAAACACAATTTCTAAAAAAAAATGTACGTCAGAATTGTGAGATATAAACACAAAATAAGATGAAGTCAGAATTGTAAAATATGAACTCAGAATTGCAAGGAACAAAGTAAAAATTGTGATATATAAAGAAATTGTGATTTCTAAAAAAAAAAAAAAAAAAAAAAAAAATTAGGTATAAACTCAGAATTCTGTGGAAAAAAGGTCAAAATATAAAATCGCAATTACTTTTATTTTTTTTTATCCCGTGGGTGGAAACAAGCTTCCAGACTGATGCACATGACTAACTAAAGCAAACATAACAGGGAAATTATAACAACAAAGAAATAATGATGGGAGAAATAAAAGATGAAATGGTTACCAAGGTTATGATGGAGGTCAAGGTTCAGATGACGAGTTCAAAAAAACTGGAAAACCACAACAGCAGATGCTCTGTCGTCTCTGAAGGAAACAGAAGTACAGGGAAAATGAATGAATGAGCCATCGTCCTGGCCAAAGACAGCTTTATGAAAGCACATTGTCCAGAAGGAGCAGGCCTACAACTGAGATTAGATGCATTAGCACAGCAAGATAACAAACAAACATTGTCAACAATAGGTCAGTTAGGGAGGGAAGTACTCGGTGCTCAAAAGGGAAAGCGGCCTCATTAGCTGAACACTACATTTAAATTGGCTGCTTTAGGAACACAAGCGCTCTGGTCAATTTATGCACATTTCTGGCTTTTGTCCGTGCTACATATGCTCCGCTAGCCGATTATAAATTACCTTTGAGATTTACTGTAAGAAACGACTCTTTGTTTTTCATTTTAAACCCACTGAGAACATTAAAAGTTACTTATCGCGCAGATAAGCCAGAATTTTTCCTGTGCCTTTTTTTCCCCCACAATGTTCAAACATAATGAAATTAACATAAACTACGTTCAAGTCTAATCAGAAATTGGTCCTCCATCAGGGAATACGCTGCTTGATGTAATTATTGAACTCGCCTGGAATGTTTTGGGCTTGCGATTATTTTCCGTTTTAATGTGTTTTTAATTGTAGCTGTGTTCTTATCTTCTCATGTAGATTAGCATCAAGCCATTCATTTGCAACCGTGATGGAAACAACAAACCAACCGCGTGTTAACGGCGCAGCTAGGCCACCTCCCGGCCACGGTCAGGCCTTTGATTCCAGAGCCGGCGTGGAGCCGCATGCTAATGACCACTTGCGGCAGCTAAAATACGATTAGCCTGAGCGCCGTTCTTATGTCTACTGGTCCTGAAGCGCACGGAAACTGCGAAAGAACAATAAAACGACCCGAGACTGCTAGCTGGCATTTTTCTCCCCGTCTTTTTTCAGATGTCATTTTGTCACCAACGAAAAGCCATCAGCAAAATGAGATAGTGTTTACAGGGTGAGCCAGATGAAAAACAGCTCCAGTAATGTCTCCCGTTCAGTGGACTAAAAGTGTTCCTTGGCGATACGCGGAGAAGCTTTAATGGGAAGAAAAAAGACGAATGCTCTCACCATAATTACAACGCTTTCGGTGTGTGTAATTGTGATGGTTTCTTACACCCAGACAGAAGTGCTAACAAAAGCAGTGTATTGTTCTTGCCCCTTCAACAAAAATCCCCCCTCGTCTAATGATTCAGGAATCTCATTTTCCCGCATCTAATGATTGTGAACAGAAAAGGTTCTGCACGGTAATAGCCCACTTCGTCGTAAATAAGCACGGAAACAATCGTGATGAGGGAATTATCCCATGTTCTCGGATCCGACGACTAAAACATAAGCAAAAGTGAGATTAGCAGGTGTCCTTGAGATAGTTTTCCACCTCGCAGCAACTGGGAAAATAAAAGATCAGCAGAGTACACAGAATTAAAGCAATAAGGAAATGCGTTTCGTACTTCCCTCACGTAAGAACTGCTGAATCATCCATGCCTACCACTATTCATTTCATTACCGCAACAGCGTTCATTAGAATCAAATGCATGCATACAGTAATTTAAGAAGCTCCGTAAAGGTGGTTAGAAAGCATGAAAGTGAAAGCATGGTGAGAGTACAAGTGCTTATGGTGAGCATCCTCCCTCCAGCGAGATCCTCTTCAACGGTGTATATGTTCAAATTACTCTCCCACTTACTCTCCGACCAATCTCCGAGATTGTATTAGGTTGACTTTTACAAACACGGACTCCGGATCAGAGAAGACATGAACATTCATCAGCATGGACCTTTCACGTGACGTCACGTGAGGAGCTCATTTTAGCCCGTGCAGTTTCTCAAGTACAAGAGCACACGGGGCGCAATTACCCGTCCTTTGGGAAATACACTCTGAATAGCTCATCAATACTTGTTACTTCTGTACGACACCGAAGCTAGATTTATTCATTCCCTCCCTAAACTCCCCTGGATGTGCACTTTGAACACAGCCGTTGTGGGGAAGCGCTGGATAATTAAGCATGTTTGCTAGGTTTATCTTCGTGGTTTGACAGTGCGTGCCTCTCTTTTACCCAGAAGTGGTTGACTTTTACGGAGAGTGTTATAGGTGTTTTAGCAGAAGGGGCCGTAAAAAAGGGGCCAAAGGGGGGTACATCTTCCCAATGGCATGACTTGACTCGACATGTGTCTGCCACCAAGATGAATCTCAAAGTGTCAGGGGTTTGGCTCTTAAAAGTGGCCATCAAGAGGTGAGTGACCTCTGAAATTGCGCGGAAATGGACCAAAACCAAAACAGAAATCAATAGTTGGCATTCAGAAGTAAACAAACGATAAACCTTTAATGACAGACCAATTGTGAGGTTGTTAATTGATGTTTCTGTAACCTTGATGTGCTGTGTCTTGATGTCACATGGACTATTTTAATGATGTCCTTTCTGGGCCTTGAACGTGGTAGTTGCGTTGCTGTCTATGCAGGTTCAGAAAGCTCTCGGATTTCATCAAAAATATTTTAATTTGTGTTCCAAAGATGAATGAAGGTCTTACGAGTTTGGAACGACATGAGGGTGAGTAATTAATGACAGAATTTTCATTTTTGGGTGAACTATAACTTTAACTCTTAAACAAAAACTTAAATGGGAAAAATACTTCCAGAACCAAGGCCGCTGAAAAAGTGGACGGGCACTATTGAGATTTATAGCTGTTACTAACCAATAAGATTTCCTAGACCAGCTCCTAAGAAGCTTTAACTATCATGACTAGCATGTTACCTGACCATTTCAGCAGGGGAGTCTTTAAATTCAACTGTTAAGTCCACTTGAGTTCATATTCTGGGCAAAAGGAGATCCCACAATGATCATAGATGTTAGAAAGCAATTGTTTTAACTCAACCTGTACCAAGTACACGATAACATAGTTTAGCTGTCCGCTCAGAGCAACTGCAGTACTCCACGAGCGCCATATAGAAGGCAATTCCCACACAACAGTAGCGCTATAAAAGACGGATTTCGAAGCTTTGTCAATATTCCTGCTCTTTTGGAGGAAGTACTGTCACTTTTAGAAGGATATAAAAGAGCCCTAAATCCTAAAGCCATGTGAGCGGGGATTTGAAGTGATGTGGCTTCACGTTTGTCGCTGGGGGGATGGAGCGACCTGTCACTTAGGACTGCCACTTCAGGTCATGCTCTTACTTCTTGTGTTCTTGAAAAGACAAACGCTTTGCCTAAAAGCCATTTGATGTTTTTTTTTTTTTCCTCGTTCTCTCCCCTTTTCACACGAACATGATGGAGCTTATTGCTAAAGACCAGCATGCAGATATTGTGAAGAATAGACTCAAAATGCTTCTCGTGGAAACAGATGGTCTCCATTGTCTCTATCAGCTGAATGTCATATAGAACTAAGCATAATACCACTGCATCGCAGCCTTGCATCTGAAAAAGACATTTTCCTAATAATATCAAGAACGTTTTTAATATGAACCTGGGAAAAAAACAAAAAAAACAATCCTATGCTAAATTCTGTACACCAGAACTGGGTTTTTAGGTTTTCTGATGAAAATGTTGTCAGTTGTTCCTAAAGTTTCTAGTATTTCAATTTGTCTTAATTTATCGGTTCTTTAATATTGGCTCAACTCATAACTTGCAGCATCTAGTGGCTCAATAAAGAACAGAAAGCAACAACACAATACTGCCAATATGATAAATAGCAATCTAACGGGGTCTGGAAAGAACTGCACCTAAAAATGGCATTACTGTACTTTCAACAAGAAACTATGGTAATTATCGGGAGGAAAAAAAACCTTATGTAAATATATTGTGGAGTAAACATAAAAATACATTTGCAATATATTACAGTCAATGTAAAAAAAAAAAAAAAAAACTATAATAAAATAAAATACTCTCTTTTAAAAAAAATATATTTTATTTTATTTTTATTTTTATTTTACAACTGGACCAACAACTAACATAATAACATAAGTAGAAAATGTAAAGAAAGCCTAATTTCAAATTCCTGTAGTAAAACTGCATCAAAATCATTTCACACTAAACTAAACAAATCAAATATTTCCTAAAAATTCAGCTTACAGATTACCACAGGAACTTGTGTTCTTCTCGACCACAAACTCGCAGATATTGTCTTTATAGTCCAGACTCAAAGATGCCAACTACATAAAAAAAAAGAAAAAAGAAAAAAAAAAACCCGCATGTGTCAGCAATGCCCTATGACCCCAGAAGAAACTTAAAATCTTTTCCAAACAGCTGCAGTTTGGGGTTTGATCAAGGCTCAAAGCATCACACCTTGTCACAGGAACACTGTGCTCAGCGTGGATAGGAGAGGACAGGCAGGTTATGAATTTGAGATAGAGGTGGCATGATTTGCTGCTCTCCACACTGTTGGAGTCCCATCAGCCTCCTGTACATTATTAATGGAGCGCCAAGGTAATGCAAGGTTGTCTTAGGGGTTTTTTAATAATGTAAAAATTGCCCTGACAGCATGGCATCCATTTTCTAAATGAGAACCGGTTAGCTTAAGAGCCTAGGTCACCGCTCACGAATTGCGTCGGAGTAGGAGCTCAAATTTGTTTTTCAAGGAAAAGACAAGAACGGAGCTGATTCTGACGAATGGACTCGCTGTGTAGCAGCTCACCGAACTAATGTCGATGTTAAAGTGGGCAGCGGGTAATGCTGAATTGCGACTCTCCCGTGTTTTGTGTTTTGTTTCTACATGGCTATCACTGACAGCATTTTCATGTTTCAGAGGATGCCTCACAATCTCTGAGAACTGCCAACATGTCTGCCTGGAGGCCTGAAGGCAGGCAATTTTAGCACTGTGCTCAGAATCAATACTCTATCTCACTGTCAGAGTGCAGCGCACCAATCCTTCAAGGCCCCCGTTATTTATATTGTTTTAGCCCCACAGTCGCAAAAAAGGCACTGATGATGAACGCTGTTCCTCTCCTGCTCTCTCTCCGTAAGTGAAAGAGCACAGGAGGGGAGTTAAAGGTTGGTGGAGGCATTATAGTGTAATGCCCCTGAAAGTGCTGTTTCCCACAATGCCCAGCGTGTGCGAATTCATTTTCTTTTCTTTTCTTTTCTTTTTTTTTTCTTTTTTTCCCCAGCTGCAGGTCACAGGTTCCTGACAGCGTGCTTTCTAAACGTACATTCAGCTCAGCTGCAGGCTATATCCCTCTTAAATTTTCTTTTAATCGTTTTCAACCATTATCGTCATCATTGCAGCATCTCCTGTCAAGCAATCCTGGTATTACTGCATAAGAGTTTTGAAAGAACAGTTACACAAAATCTGTTGTTATACACTTAGACATGGAGTGGCTGACCTTTTCTAACATGGAGGTTTTAGCAATTGACCTTTTGCAATCTTTACCTCTAAAAAGGCAACAGAAATCCTTTTCTTTATGGGATTACAATGATTTGACACAAGTAAGAGTAAAAGTAACTCTTATTTAAGAGTCTGAATATGAAATTTTCTGCTATTTGATTTAATTCGAAGCAAAAATTTAGTGCATGAGATCATGCGCTAAACTAGAAAGTAAGCGAGTCTACTGCAAATAAATGTTGAAAATATAATTACATCTTGCAAGTATGCTTTTAAAAATAAAAGTTCTGTATTGGCATCTGTGGTTCCATGAAGAACCTTTAACAATTATGGAACCTTTTTACTGCACAAAGGTTTTTTTTTTCTTTTTTTTTAAATAGTGGAAAAAAGTTGTTTAGATGATTAAAATCATGAAAGCTTATCATCTGCACGCATGTTTAAGCATTGCAGTTTTAAAACAAGTGATGTTCAGCCGTTGAAATGCAATCAGCAGTGAAAGAGAACTCATTTTGCTATATGCGTGCGCTGTCTGAGAGACTGTTTCTGAGCGCTGTCAGAGAGGTGAACACACACAGGAAGACAGTGTTCATAGAGCACGGGAGTATTGAACAGAATTATTTTTGCCGCTTTATAGGACTTGAACGGTTAAATACACACACTTATATGTGTCAAAATGCCCATCTCTGCAGGTATCCTTGTAAACAGTAATTTAGGTCTTAAGTGAAAGCAAACAGCTGAGAAAGCTTTTTTGTAACAGTATATTGGATCTGGGTAGCTCTTAAAATGACAGCAGTCTAATATTCCTGCTGTCTGTCATTCATGTTAATCAAACAACAAAAGAGAGAAAATATCACACTGCTCTTGTCTAAATCACTTTTGTAACTTTAATAAGAAGAAATATGTATTTAATTTACCCAGTGAAATATATGCAGTGTTTTTATACATTTGATTACTTTATACAATGTATGTGGCATTTCTTATTTATTTGTTCTAATGTACTTTTTTTTTTGTCCTATTGCTTGTAATTAGATTCCTATTCTTAATTATTTGCTGAATGTTTACTTGTTTTTAGTGAGCTTGAGGTTTTTTTAAAAAAATTTTTTATTTAGGCTAGCATTAGTTTTACTGTAATATTTACACGGGTGAAAATAATTATGAAATTTCCATGGTATCAACAATTTTAACATCATAAAGACCTTATTTAAGGCAAAAATAACTATATAGTGTATATATTGTTACCGTGAAATAAAATTACTCATATCGTGATAGAAGATTTTGGTCATATTGCCCACCCCTACTTTCCATTGCAAAAAAAGTTTCTTTATAGTGCAAAAATGTTCTATAGATTTTACTAAGAAAATACAAATATTCTTTTAAGAACTGTTCACTGAAAGGTTCTTTGGGGAACCAAAACTGGTTCTCCTATGGCATCACTGTGAAAAATCCTGATTTAGAACCTTTATATTTAAGAGTGTACCAGTATCCAGTCTTCTAAATCACTCAAAATAACAATACAAGGTCAGGCTAGCTTTCAGTAATGATCTCTTCGTTCCAAAGCCAGAAGGACATCAAGTCCAGATCGCGAGGGACTCCGGCAGATGCTCCGCCTCGGTTTCAAAACAGTCCCAGCCAGTTCCATGACATCAGCTCAGCCTGCCTGTCTGCGAGCGGCTGAAGGAGGAACAAATGAATAATAAATAGAGAAAAGAAGGAATAAATAAATAAAAACAAAGCACCTCTACTCATCTTTGAAGTAAGGTACAACTCAAGGCGGTAGCCAAAAATATCTGGAGAGAGTGAGAGAGAAAGGGGGGGATATACACGTGTCAAGGGCTGTTCCAACAGCTGAGGATGGAAGATCTGCACACCCTCACTGTGTGCAAAGCTCTTAGCTCAAAACTGCCGATACACTGATGGCCTGCATCGTTGTCTGAAAACAGAACGAACACTTAGATTATGGGAGGATTTGGTGGAAGGGGCTTTCACAGCTGTGTGCTCGGCGCAGCGAAGCGACGCTCGTGATTTGGCAGACTGTTGCGCCAAATCGTTTGGGTGAAGCTGTGCTGCTGACTGCTAGGGTTGTTTGGCATCATCCATATGCAAACTTAACCGATGAGTGAAAAAATGTGCATACGGAGTCAAGCACACTGGTCTGTGAGGTGTGAATGAGTTTGGAAAAACAGCACATCTACAAGCCTCATTAAAGCATGGGGCTTATGCTGTAGATTTTCAAGATGCACCCTAGTGAATATCACAAAAACATGTCCCATGATTCCTTAAAATCTCTAATGAATAGCTAAATGAAAAAATGAATCAAATTAAGCCTGCTGCATTTATACCATGATGAATTACCACAACAAAATACATTTAAATATAAAAATGTAATTAAATAAATATTAAAAGATATATGCATCAGGCTTTAAATAAAAAAAAAATTAAATAATAATAATAATAATAATAATTAATCATACAAATAATATTTAGTAGTAGTAGTATTTTTACATTCTTGACCAGTTTTGTGATACTCACCCAGTTTCAAATGTGATCACAATCACCTTTTGTCAACCAATAGTGAGTCAAGATCTCCATCATCTTAGGCCGGTACGCTTCAATATTTCATGTTTGAAATTTCTTTGGGTTTAACATTGTTTTGTGTCAAATTATAAACTGCAAGATAAATAGTTTGCTTCTGCATAAGACAAAACAGGCGCTATAATGTCTGAATTTCAGAATTAGCAGTGACAGCGGTAGAAAGACAGAAGTCTGAGCGGTTTTGTCTCTTATGACTCTTGGTTTTAGGCATTTAAAAAGAAACTTCTCTATGATAATTGGGCACGAGGAAGAAAGAGAAAATGATACTCATGAGTTCACATGTCCTTTGACAGTCTATCAAGCAAGCACACACCCTCACTAATGATGTCTTGCCAACCATGACAGCTCTTGTTAGACGCGGAGAAACATCACACGCTAGACCTTTTCTGCCGTAATAGATGTTCTATCCAAAGAACGGTTACTATTTCACAGTCTCTGAGATGTAAAATTCCATCCCTGGAAACTTTCGAACCCACTTCTGATGTTTCTTGATGAGATATCCATGTCCCCTCACAAGAACAATAGACGCATAACAAACCCAATATTAGTGGACAAGGTTTGAGGAATCAGATTGCAACAGCAGCAGTGTTATATTCCACGTATGAAATCTCTATGATATGGGTAAACATATTGTCATCCTCCTTCTGCTAGGAAAGTCGTCAACACCCTACCCCCACAATAGACCTGTCCATCAAATCAAAGGCAAGAAAAAGCCTTCATTCTATGGCTGCTGTCACATAGCAACGAGACAGCCTTTGTGTGTTCTCAGACGCAATTACTGAGGTGTCGTACCACAATATGTTTCACACATACGGACACCCACATACACAAACACAATTCCAGTGCAAGTTTATATTTTATGTATGAATGTGTATTGATTGCTCTAACAAACCAGCCAAAAAATAAGCCATGTTGTGGAGTACATCAAACAAATACAGTTTTCTCCATGCATGCTAAAAGTCAAAAGTCATTTAACAGACGGTTTAACTAAAGCAACATAGAGTACACTTAATACTAAAGGGTGAGGATCAATCTAGCAACCTACTGGTTAGCAGCCCTACACCACATTATAGCACTGTTCCACAACCTAATCAGCTGCCTACATAGGGGGAATTCTACAGCATCATACATCATACATCATACTTTCCAAAAAGTAGATAATAAGGTTATGCTGCCTTGATAAAGTGACTAAATGAAAAAGCTGTCCCATAATGCACCAGTTCAACCAAAACAACAACAACAACAAAAAAATTTGGTTGGGGGTAATTGAGAATGAATGGGGGAAAGTCACGTGAGAGGAGGCAATGCCACCATCGCGATATTATTGGATATGACTGGTTATGATCGACTATGATTGATTCAAGCAATAAATCCAGCCTCTTATGTCCGTGCACGTTCCACGTTCGCAAATCAATCTAAATTAACAATTTAATGGCATTAATTGGAAGACTAATTAAAAAAGTAAGCAAACAACTCACATACTTATATATAACCACTTTGTTACGTCAAAATAAGACTTGAAATGGCATGAAAACATGATCTGTGGGAGTTTTTAGAGAGTAAATCTCTGTCTGTGACCAATATTCACTGAGCTTCGATGACTGATGACCTGAAAAATTCAAAAATAGTTCAAAGTTAACTATTAAAAAGGATAGCTGAACATAATTTCACAAATAAAATATATTTTAAGTATAAATAATGAATAAACTGTTATTGCCTTGTTATTATTTTGGAATAAATGAAAAAGCTTAAAAACACTAACTTGATGATATTCATACTTGGCTTTAATAAATAAAATATTGATTACACCGTTAATGTAAAAATATCAAATAGATCCCCCCCAAGAAAATTTAGCCAAGAAAATTTGACTGGGACATGAATTTACATTTGATTTAAAAAAAAAAAAAAAAAAAAAAAAAAAAAAACTTGACTTTAAAGGTCTATTTATTTTAAAACAATTAAAAACATATCAGAACACTAAACATGGATATTTAGAAAACACACAAAAACACTCTGAAGAGTACAGGGAGAGAGAGAGAGAGAGAGAGAGAGAGAAAAAAAAGTTTTGCCTCCTCATTTCAGAACACCACCGCACACTGATTGAACGAGAGAGAGAGAGAGAGAGAGAGAGAGAGAGAGAGAGAGAGTATTGATAAATCAATTATTTCTTTATTTAAATTCAAATTAACAGAACATCAAGTATCTGCGTCTTCACTTAAAAGCTTCGATGAAGGTTAGGATGGCGCTTTAGAAGTGAACTTTATATTTTACACAGCAGATAGCAAGGTTTAAGAGCTTATACAATATGTGTACATATGGATGAATGTATGCTTTTTTTTTTGTCTCCACCCAGATGACATTCTACAAATAAGTCATTTTATTTCAAAGCCTCAGCCAAGCTCTGTCATAAAACACACAGAGGCACTTTTGACCTGTTGTGTTTATCAGGGCTGAAATGCACTCAAGGTTACAGACCTCAAAACACCTCAATTACCGCAGACCATCTCCGGCCACATGTGAGGTTGTGTGAATGCTCTGGACATGAATATGTATGGAAGAGGTCAATTTAAATCTGTGTGTTTATGTGCATTCAGCATCTATGAGCGCACATCATGAAAAAGTCATTTCACGTTCATTTCTTTGAAGTCAGGAGCTGTTTGTGTCTCTTTAAATGTGGCTCAGCTCACAGAAATAAAAAACACGATCCATTCAAGGGGCAAAAGAGAACCTTTTTCAGTCTAATACGAGGGGTTTGGACCATTTACATGACAGAGGTTGTCCTCTGCGTAGAGGTGGTAATTGTGTCCTGCGGGGAGAGGGGTACAGGAAGAGCTGGTCATTATAGGTACAAAAACCTGTCAGAGAAAACACACACACACACACACACACACACACACACACACACACGCATTGCTGCTTGATAGATGGTCTCCACAGAGATATTTTGCTTCATTTCTGCCTGGTAAAGGTCGACTACACCATAATTCCCTGAAAACTACACCAACACCTACTGGAAAATGAATCGCCAAACATTTAGGAATCACACCTCTTTGAAAAACTTGCAATATTTAATTTGTCATATTGCCATTCAGGTTGTTGAGGCAAAACATGAAAAATCACAAAGCAAACTGAGAAAATGTCAAGCCACAAGAGCTCTTGTGGTAAAAGAAATGTGTCATGCATCAGTCAAGGTAACAAAACAAGACCATCTGAATCTTTAAAACTCAATGTGATGACCTTAAAAGTTTATACTTCTGATCGCATTCAAGTTTCAACAGTCTGGCCTGCTCAGGAGAACATGTGGACTGGAGTTAATCCAGTTTTCCAGCGGCCTGCAGACCCGAGAGACAAAGTGCCAAAGTTAACTTATCAAAGTTAGCCCAGGTCAAATCCCCCTGCATCTATTCCACTTAAAGATACTAATCTCTACACCTCGGCACTGATTAACGATTGCCATCGTGTCGTTTGCATTACAATCAAATGAGAGAAGTGTGTATGCATCAGCATGCAAAAGCAGAAGGAAATCCATTCATTCTGGTCTCCAACAAATCCCTGCCACATTCATTACTACCTCTTCAGATGAGACTCAATTAAAATACTGCTTATCCACGTCCAGGCAGATTGATGCATGTGTAGGGCGTTGAAGGGGAGAAAACATATCTGTGATTGTTATTTTATCGATGCGTGTTATTAATTTTAGGCGTATTACCTCTCGCCACTCTCCCAATTCTGAAAGCTGTATTGACAGAGGATGGCATCAGCAAGAAACTGAAATTAATTTGCATTCATGATAAAATGATGGCCTGTAGGGACCAACAGAATAGTGGGGGATTAAAATAGGAAATGGGGCAGGATAATAATTAATTCTAGAGGATGAAATTGTGAAAAAATCAGTTTTTGCATATATACTAGGCTTGTTTTGACTTCAAGCATGTTTTATTTTATACGTTCACAGACATATTGGTCTCATAGCGAAAGCAGCATTTCGTTGGTACATGGGTCAAAGACAGTTCAGAATATACAAGATAAAGAAAAGGATAAATCTTTGTTGCACAAAACTTTTTTTCATATTGATAAAACAACTTCACAAAACTGCTACTCAGAAATAATTATTTTTAAATCATATTCATCTTCAGTGTGCAAAAAATTATTCCAAACCAGTTAATGATATGACTTTCTTTACAATAATTATTTTATTACAATTTTTTTTTTATTATGATATCAGGACAACTGTTAAACTGCCAATTTTGATTTATACCTTATTAAAAAATAAACATGAACTTGTCATAGAAGTGGTATATTCTAATTTTCATAAGTACAAAATGAATTTTTAGTGTATTTTTGATTAAATTAAAAGATTTAAAAAAATAAATAAATAAAAATGTCATTGGCCCACATCGCAAACTCATGTGTTCAGAAAAAAATAAATAAATAAAATAAACCAAAAATATGAGACCATTATTGTTTCAATCACGAGTGAATTGTGACGAGGCAGATAAGCACCTTATCTCTCCGGAGGAATCCAGATTTCCAGGATTCGATTTTGACTGCTGGCTGAAGGGGATGGCAAAGACAAAGAGAGACGTGTCAACTTGAGCTTCCAATGTGATGGCACCCTATCACTCAACAGGATAAACACACTGCCATGTTAACATGCTGCTCTGGCAGGTGACTGCGTGACAAAAAACAAGCAGGTTTTTCTCTCTGGAGAAACAAGTTCTGAATGTCAATGAACTGCAAGTGCACTATCATGCTGCGAGACTCGCTTATTGAACGGACCACAATAAAGCTCATTTGATATCTTTATCTGTCCCCTTGCACTCCAATCTCCTGCTTTCTACTGGGTCATTTCAAAGAGGTTAGTGTTTAATGCTTGATGTTACCTGTTCTCGTACAAAGATCTGGGCTTGAGGTTCATCTGCGGACCATCTGCCTCCCTGCCAGTGGAACCGAAGTGCCGTGGAATCTGTGTCTTTACGAGTCCTTTAGTCAGCATAATTCTCAACGACCCCTGAATTACATGCAATTATTACAACTATTGAAATTAGTGCACGCTACACTTTATCCCCCGTTTTCCCTGCGTTGGATAATTATCCTTCCATGTCGAAATCCTCTGAGCCCAACCTCCGAGTTAGTATCTCGCCACCCTCCAACCCCTCCATCCAACCACAGGATGTTTAACTCTACACGGAGAGCTCACTGTCTTCAGCTCGTAGCAGAAAAACATAGAGGAAAAAAAATACCTGATAAGAACTCTCTGCAGGCAAAGGGTTCGCTTCAAATTGTACCTAGAGTAAATGGCTTTGATGAATAGGGGTCATTGTGTTACAGCTGCTCGTGCTAATTACTCGATTTTCTGAGTTATTACTTGCAGATTTCTCTCTGTGAGCTTCACTAATGCAGCTCCACGCAACCTCTCAAGAAAGAAGGGACCAAGCTTTGTTTTATCTGCCTCCATGGGTTTCGCTTTGGTGGAAAGCAAGACTATAGATCTGATCTCTTCTAAGGCTTCTTTGTGCATCGGCACATTTATCAATCAGCTGAGCGGTGAGGTCAATGCTTGAATTTGTTAAGTGTGTGTGTGCTTTGAGTGCTCTATATAGATGTAGACGGCAGGCATTTCCACACAGCTGCATTGGCAAAGTATGAATCTGGTCATAAAATCATGAGATTTACGGCGCAAAGCGCAGACGGCTGCAGTTAAGCCAGCGAAACGCATCTTCCTCCCCATCGAAGATAATAGTATCACTGTATTATTGTCAAAAGTCACTCAGATATAAAACGAAAAAGTCAAATTATTCACTGCCATGAATTTAAAGAAAATACTAATCTCACAGCTCCCGACGCCGCTGAACATGGCCGCACGGCGCAACGCCTGAATAATAAGATCCGACTGCACATGCAAACACGCATTTTCACATGCAGATCCACAAATTACACGGTCCCCGTATTATTCATGACACCGTGCAAGAGCAGAAAGATATTGAGTTATCCTCTTATAAAAGCTTAGATGAAGTAATCAGACCCAGTCCGTCCTTATCGCTCCGCTACGGTCTGCACGTCACTGAATTTTGCTATTTTGTATTTTTATTATACCGCGTTCTGAATTTTCCCTTCCATCTTATTTCCTGAGGTGGATTCACTGATCCACAGCTGTACTGAAGGTTATTTGAGTTTGCCTGTCTCCTAGGGATATCCAATATTCACATTTCTGTTCCCCGCTGCTCCTGTTGACTCTCTCGTGGGAAGTGAGAATGTGATTTCTGCCTCGTGGCCTGCCGCCGGGCATCAGATTTGACTCAGAGTGCCGGAGATTTCTGCTCTGTCTGCGGCCCATCACCTCTGCCCCCGGGTGTGTGGAACTGCTATTTGTTTTCACGTCGCGGGGTTTTACAGTCCGTGGTAGCCGGCGAGGCTCCAGGGACCGAGATGTTTCTGAAGTCAAAATACAGAGACAGAGTTTAATATGAAGGTGTTACTAAAGGACATGATTTCTGAGAGAGTCACACAGAGGAGATTACAAAGAAAACACTGGTTATTTTTTGCAGTTGGAAAGCAAACAGTGCAATGAAATTTGTTCAATAGAAAAAAGCAAGACGCGGTTTATATATTGCTTCAGGATGTGCGCTACATGCCACCTTTTCACCCTTGACAGCAAAGCAAGTTGTGCTTATAAAACTTATCATCCAAAGGGTCGATAAATAGCACGGGGGAAGGATATGAGACCTCACATATGACATTCACAGGAGTTGCTACGATCACCAGTGCATTTTAGCACTATAATAGAGCGGGTAATGTCCTTCAGGTGCTGACTTCTCATTTTTTTCCGCACTTTAATGTCATCCTCTGAGTTGTTGTAAAACTGTCTTGAAGTGGAGCAGTTAGAACCGGCCGTTCAAAGACAGGTGTTCTCTGGAGCCTCTGGGTAATATTCCCTCCAAATGCATTTAGCGGTGGGCTCCAGATGGAATCCCGCTTAAAATGGAAGCAATACAACCACCAACCTGCTTCTTGTGCAAAAAGAGGGGAGAATAGTAATGAAAAGCACCTCAAGAAATGTAGACAAAGCACTACATTGGTAAAACATTTGTCCCCAGCTTTACAAATTCTAGCATTCTTGTAGGATATGATTAAGGAACCCCCATCCTAAATAATACAAGCAGCTGTATGTTTCATGTATAAAAACCTTCCAAACTGTCATTGTACTAAAGTCAAAGCAAATTATTAAAATATGATCTAAAACATACACATACTTTGTAAAAGTTGACAAATCTTTTATCAACCATTATTATAGGACAGTTAATCCTGAAAAAAGAGGGAATAAATTCACATTTAAAATTCTTCCAATATATCTCAAACACTGACAGTGTGAATGCAGCCATGGATTTGAGTGAATAATTCAATTACTCATTCATGAAGACTAGTTTTACTCCTGAATGAATCAGTGTTTTAAATAAAGCAGTTAAATAACTGATTCACTGATTCACTCATAATTTGCACCTGTCACTGAAAAAGTTTTGTTCAAATGTTACATAATAATTTGATATCTTGTAGGGGTGTGCAATAATGACAAAAAATGATATCTCAATATTTTCTGGAATTTTGTCGATAACAATAATTAGATGATATTTTGATAAGCATGTTATTGTGCTGGTACTTAGACAGGTTTAGAAGTGCTGTTGACAGCTGACTCCCAAAGCTTTTGGTATTCTTCCTATTCTGTGCGATGGTTCGTTTGCAGCAGTAACAGAAATTAACTTTTCCAATAAGTTTAAATTCAAATAGTAAGGCACTATGGGGCTGTTATCAATCAAATGATATCAGTAAATCAGTAATCTAAGATTTGAAATATTTGAAAATATTCTTTAAATATAATCCTAAAATCGCCAGTAGGTGGCGGCAAATCACTGCATGAGTGAGTCACTGAATCATTCATTCAACTGATTCATTCAAACGGCTGATTGATTCAGTAACAAAACACCACCGTGTGTTGCTCAGAGACGCACAACAGTTTTGTTGTGGCTTTGTTTGAAACTATTTTCGGTGACGAAATAGAACAAAAACAGGAACTTGTTTCTAAATGTAAGTCAATTAATATTAACTTCATGTTTATTGGACAATATCACAATCATGCTGATATTTGTAGAAAAAAACTGTACACTTCATGTGATATTATATCAGATGTTAGAAATATAAGAGTCATATTTTCGTGAACTCTAAATGCGCACACGCAGTAGTCTAACCTACATCTCATGGTGTATGCATGCACTCTCTGGGAGTGTTTTGTTTGGTTTTTTCGATATACTCAATAATGTCAAATCACATATCGGTTAAACAACAATTACAATATTATTGTAGACGATATATAACGCACACCCCTAATGGTCTCCAAGAAGCGGAAAAATTGAAGTATTATTTAAAAAAAAACATCTTCAAATAATGAATTGACATATTAACCCCTCTGAGGGTCGCGGACACTAGTTTGAAAACCCCTACTGTGGTTAATATGTGGTTAGATGTTCTGATGTCAACATGTGATCTGGCATTTAAAAACCAGCATGCTTTGGTAACAGACTGCCGGCCGCTTTTTCATGACCCTCCCGCCCTCGGCATGCACCTGTTTTACATACTCTTTTATGGACTGTGGAAACCGTTCAGAGGCCGACGGCACTCCGGGGCGATATCAGCCCGCTCTATGGTGTACGCTCTTCTGATCAAACATTGAGAACGACTGTGTGTTTGTATGTGCGTTCAAACATCCAGGGCTGAAGAAAGATTTATCTACTGAGCAAAGCATCTTTATTATCACCTCTGATGGAAGTCACACTTCCAGGCTGTGCTGGTACAGACAGCAACATGTACTGATGACTGATGATCTGACTGGGAAATGACACTAACGTCTATCCTTGAGCTTCTCTATTTAATGTATGTGATGCATACGGGGAGAAACAGCCAAGCTGGTGCCATCTGCTCCCCTAATGAACGATAATGACGGTCATCTCTGGCAGACGAGGGTCTGGAAGCCGCCTTGACCGCCAATAAGAACATCTTAGACACTCACCTATAGCTGTAGGCGGAAAAAGTTTTGATGACTTTAAGCACAGAGGACTCTGCTACCCATTAAAACGTATGATTGAAGTGCTCACCACAAGGCTAACTTTTCTAATGTGCCTTAATTAGCTAGATTACTCGCCGTGAAAACGCAGCACTGAAGGGAGCTGAGAACTCCGCATTGTTCCCGGATAGATGAACCGCTGAGAAACACTCCAGGCGGCTGTTTACATGGGTGAAGCTCCAACTTCCTTTTTATGAATCGTAATATTGGTATTTCTCCATTGAAATTCCAGGTGCCGCTTTGGTGTCCTGTGCCGGACGGCTTTGATCAGCATATCAGAGCCGGGTTTGGCTTTCATCTGTGGATGAGCACTTTGGCCAAGGGGGAAATTTGGATTGAGGTTCATCTGGAGCCTGGCTACATCCTGCCTTTGCCTCCCTCCTGTCAACTCTGCATTAATTCCCCTTGCGCTAATCCTTCGCGTGAGACCTCAGCAAGAAGTGTTGACAAATCCAAGCCACAAGATTGCACATTGTAGGCCAGTGCACGCCTGGTATAAAAAATAAAACAGTGTCGCCATTCAGTCGAGACAAACTGAAAAACGACAGAGCTTGGGTACTCCATTCTCGAAAAGCAGAGATTAGCATCGCAAAGCTCTCTACTTTGTTTGTTTGATACCTGCTGATAGAGTGATTACGTATTTATCTCGGCACAAGCCTCCACTTTATTCTGTTTTCACTGCACATCAGGCGCCGGAGTGAGGAATTCTCGTTCTGCTCAAAAGCCTGAAGGACTAATTAGCAATTATTACTTGGCACTCGCATAACACATGAAATAATTTCTCGAAGTAGAAAGAAAAGGATAATTAAAAAATAAAGGACGATAAATTATACATACACTGAAGTGTTAAAAAGAGGCCCTCCGGTGCTGTATTTTCAAGTTGTGCCCTTATGAAAAACTAGAGTTTATTCTAGTAAACGAGACTTTTGGACACTGCCACAAGGCCTTTGTTGTCTATTGGCATGGTTATGGCCACAGGCAGCCCTCGAGCCGCTGGAGACCCCGGCCGCCATGGATTAAAAATAAATGCGCAAGAAAACACACAGACGAGTCTAGCCCTTCGCTGCAATTAGGTGGGGAATTCTGCTTCCTCATTGGCAGCTCGTAGAGCACATATTGATCGACTGTGGCCACAAACCAAACAGAGACGGGAAGAGAAAAGCGCTGTGGGCTGCTCTTTAAAATGATAATAATTATAAAAAACAGGAAAGTTTTTATTGTTGGAACAAAAAAGCTGAATAATTCAGCGCTGGAGACATTCTGATAAATGGTGTAAGCGGAAGGCGGCGTATGATTAGGACCTTTGGATCTAAGCCCTGGGGTTTGTCTGAGCGTGAAAGAAAGATGCAGACCATAAATTTCTTGAAGGCCTAGACACCTCCACCATAACAGCTGCAGAGGGCTTGTGGGTAATGTTTGAAAGTTCGCCATGTTGTTTAGCACGCACTCAGAGCAACGGAACGTATGAGAGCGGATACCAGGTTTGTTGGGGATTACTTGAAAATAGAAACCTTCAAACTGAGAGTTCAGGGGTTGTTCTCTGCTTCACTCTGCAAAGAGCGTTTATATTCCTCCAGGTCCATGAGCATACAAATAGCCACTTTGTCACACCTAACGTGATTACCAGGATTTGTGGGTGTACAATGATGAATGTAAGCAAATACAGACTCACAAACACGTGGATTAATGCTCGATCGGCCCACCTCTCTCGGATATCAACGTGTGGTCTGCCTTTGTTCTAAACCAGCGCTCATCACTGAGGAAAGGGGATCTTACGAGACAGAAGGAGTCGAAGGAGATTTACAATTCAACGGATTCTACTTCAACGACATGACCTATTATTATTATTACAAGGAAAAAAAAGTCTCAAAGCCAAGCAGAAAACACTATTTGGACACATCAAATGAGTTAAAAGTGAACATAAGAGCACAAGCAAGTATTTTTCCCAGTCATTTTCTCCATATGACCAAAAAAAAAATCATCAGTGAAGACCACATTAACCAAACTAACCAGCTCCGAAATGAATTCTGACACAAATATTGATTTTCAAATACTTTTTTGGCTTTTTACAAAAGTTTTATGAGACAATGAACTCATCCAATGAAGCACGGCGAATGACATAATTTAATAAAAACTAATAAAATTATTGATTTATAGATATTTATTCTTATTACTAACTCTACAATGCAATATGTTTGATGTTTATTGCAGAATAGTCTAATATATACAAATATATAAGTTGTTTGAGATGAATGTAGGCTGAAAAACTGATTCAATTACACCATGGGATTGGAAGCTAAAAAAAAAAAATGAAATCAAGCTGACTTGTGGCGTCTACAGAAACATATATCATCAATTAAAATCAATGAAGAACATGAAATGAATACATACGTCTTTCGGCTTTTGGAAAAAAACAACTTTTTATGTAATTTGAGGCCATGTTTATGTTGTTGTGCCGTTCGCTGAATTCATGCCAGGGAGCAGGAGTTGATGGGAAGGAAGCCTGACAGCCTCATGTAAAGCAGCCTGCGTTATCTGTCACACTTTCTTCAGTTACTCCTACCTCTTCATATCTCTCTTCTGAAATGCCACGTCTACGCCCTTACACACACTTTGAGTAAAAAGCAGAGACCTCTCGCTGACGAGACGAGTCGCGGCGATGAATTGCGCGCTGCACCCGCTTGATAAGTCAAGTCAATCTTTGGTAATTAACAGCAGAGTGCACGGCATGTACTCCTTCTGAAGGGAAATATCATCTCTTTCTCCTGCCCTACGTCCCGCTTCTGCACAGCGGTGAGTGAACACAAGCCGAGGGAGGGCTATATATCTCGGATGACCTCAGGGGGGCCTTGCAAATTTGTTCACCACCTACAGCATAACAGATTGAGGGACGTGCCATTTCCCAAGATCAACTTAATGGATTTACCTTCTCTTCTAATTACTACAAACTGACATCGGTTCTGGCACACACGCAAAGTCAAACACAACTCTACTCCGGGTGACTCATTGAAATCACATATTTAGCCATTGCGAATCAATGGTTTCCCAGGAGTCAATATCACAGGTGAAAAGGTCATTTGAGTCCTACTGGACCTAGACAGTACTGCAGCGGGGAAATAAGTCTTTAGAAGAAGCATTGTGCTCTTCTTTTCTAATAGCGATGGCCATCTCTACACCCAACAAACTAACGAAATCGCTGAGGCACCCGAAACACACAATAATTATGTAAACATGACTTTGAGAAATGCAGAGCGCTGGAGAAGCCACGGTAGCTATGAATTTCCACTTAAATGTATAAGTAACAAAGGGCAATTGTGTGCATGAGTGTGTGCGGTGTAGAGACTGAAAGAGCGTGTTGCACATTGGGGGGTATTCAGCAGAATTTTAATGAAGCCTCAAGGTTCTGCTAAAGGACAGCAGGAAGGGAAGATGGAGAGAGGAGGCATTACAGCACAGAACAAGCAGAATATATATACTGTATAATAATAATTCACTCTTAAAACAGAGTCTGGGGTTATCAGACATTGCTGTCAGGGGCTCTAAGCTCAAATTTGCTCACATATAAACTTTCATGTGCTATAGTGGTAAAAGAAAAATGTCTCGGCATAAGACCTCTTGAGACCTCTTGCTTATAATGCATAATAGGGTCCAAAAGTGTGGGATCACCTTATTTTCCCAATTTAAACCTTAAAACAAATCAAATTTTTGGGGAAAATATAGAAAAATTGACAATGAAAATCAATCGTACATTAAACACTTAAAATTAGGCCTTATTCTTTAAAAAAAAAAAATAAAAATACTAAATACTAAAACCTTCTGAAATCCATGCTCATTCTTCAATGAAAATGTTAAATAAATAAATTAGAAAAAAGAACTCAAAACAGAAGCATTTTCAGTAATGGTCTCACACTTTTGGACCCCTTTTTATATGTCCATGGCTCACAGTAGGGGCAAAAGATTATATCATTGAATCACTAATTTAAAAGGATTTGATTAGGGGTCAAAGGTTCTGGTTTAAATCTTTCATTCTAGTCTGCCATAATCCTATCTAATAAGCCTCTTTAATGCAACATAATTATATTATGCTTGTACGGTGGAGAATTTATGGAAGTAGAAGAAGAGTAATTTCCCCTGGCATGGACAACCAATAGTCAATAGCTGGTTAGTTGCAGTTGCATAGCAAATAATTTAAAAAATCAAAAATTGAACACACCTACTCATTCTTTAATATGGTTTTCACATTTTAGAATAACAACAAAGTCATTCAAACTATTAAATAAACTATTCAGTGTCCAAAAATTCTTAGATTTAAGATCCCTTGAATTCCAAATTTATTTATTTAGAATATAGAAACGTCAATAAATAAATGTAACATTTCAAAATGAAAACAAATGTTTTTTTGATCATCTGACATATGCATTCAATCAGGCGAGTACAAATGTTTGACTGGTACCGTTCTTCAGCAAGAAAAATAAGCCAGGTGTGAGTCACTATCTGCGTTAACTCTGCACCAGCACTGCATTCAGAGAGTGTGTTATGATATTCGATAAACACAGCTCTGTGAGACGGCATAGGGAAATGACGGCCATTTTCAACTCTCTGAAAATGGGGGAGGCAGCAAAAATACACCCAGTCTTTCAGGTGACATCCTGTGTCATGGAAAAGTGCTTTCCCGTCTCATTGCACACATGGTCGTGGTTGTAAAAGCACGAATTCTAAAGGCCCAGACATCCACACAAAGTGCCTCCGGCCTCCAATTTCCAAGTTTCTTTATGCTTGTTGCATTAGTCATTTGCTGGCAAGCATCCGTGACAAAGGCGGTTGTTTATTTCACTCCTTCATTTCTTTTTGCATGTTTATTTGCACTTTACTCCTAAGAACCCACCAATGCACAGCAGTCAAAGTTTGTGTTTAAAAATATGTTGGTCTAGACTTCCTGAACCCATAATCTCTGCAAATATGACCTGTGGGACCTCAGCTTTACATGGGAAGCCTGCGCCTCCATTGAATCTAGCAGACACACCGTCTCAGTCACCATCCATCTGTGTCCTTCAGGGTAGATATCTCACTCAAAAGACAAAAAAAAAAAAAACAAATAAAGAAATTCTCAAGTTCTCAAGCAGCAGACCTCACCTTCCCTGACAAGCCTTTGTTGGGCCGAACCAGCGCCGAGTGACAGGCCCGTTAGCCTCAGTCTGGAGAAACTTGTCAGGCTGCCAAAGGCTGAGCTGCTACATGATTTGCAGAACTCATAAATGCTAAGCAGGGATAAGGCTGTTGCCACTGTTGAAACTGGACAGGGTACCTGCTCTCTGCTAAAAGAGATCTCTTTATGGAGAGGCGACCCGGGCCTGTCAACTCAACACATTCTCAAAGGCAGAGAAAAATGATGACTTTTATAAAAGTCGTAAAACTGAGGAACCGGCACAAACTTTATTAATATTATTTACAAGCAAGATCTTACTTTCCTTTTTTCTTTCTCCACTTTCCTTCGGACTATGCAGGATTTGTAAAAGATTTGAACATAAGCTCAAAAAAACAAAAACCTTATTTTATCCAAAGCTATTCAATGAGTATGTTTACATGATTTGAATACGATTAAGACAATACTCTGATTAAGAATGTACCATGTAAACAGAGCTTTTTGATTACCTTAATCCGGCTAAAGTCATAATCGAAGTAAACACAAATCGAATTAAGATGTGGAGTATTCCTATTTTAGTCGCATTACTGAAGTGCAGTACAGACATGTAAACAACTTAATCAAACTATTACCGTCGTGTAGGACTTTTCGCCGCATTTTGCGACAGGATACACACACGGCAGTGATCAACCGTTTGACGGCAAATAAAAGAGCTTCAACACCACCGCCGTCTGTATGCATGTACAAATAATTAACTGCACTTGAAGCTTTCATAAAATTAAAAATGAAACACCCAAAACTGTAAATGGCACCTTCACGAAGACGAACTATATGTTTGTGCGTGAAATTCTGGAGGGGACGTCGGATGGCATTGCGTGGTGACGTAATGACGTGTGCCATTAATCGATCTATGTACTATAACATGTAAAACGGGAACATGAAAGGATTATTCTAAAAGCAACTCATGTAAACCTCTTAATCATAATATTGTCTTAATATAATATTATAATAATATAATTTTTTTTTTTTTTTGGTCATCACCTATTGGTGGATTTAAACTTTCAAATGGGCTATTGCTACGTGTCAGCAGACCAAAAAAAAATATATATATATATAATCAATGAAGCCATTTACAATGGAATTATCCATTTCCATTGTTGATGTGCTGCAGTGTTCAATGAAATAAAATAATCACTTATAAATATCACTTTTTTTTTGCTACGGGTTCTCTTCATTATGTACAGTATAATTCCTGATCCTTATACCCAATGCCAACTTGATGTTTCTGCTCTCTTAAATATTTTTTTTTTTTAATCTTATGTACAGTATGAACAGCTTGATCAATACAAACATTATGTACAGTTATAGTTATGTAACTCTTAAATAGGTTATAAAAATACTCAGTTAATAATATCAATTATTTTTATGAAATATTTAAAAAGGTAATACATTTTTTATAAATATTTTTTGTAATTTATAAGTATTATTCAATTATACAAATCAAATAAATCAAATAAAATAAGTAAAAAAAAAAACAAATTATATAAGTTATATTACATTTAGTTTTTTTAATAAATAAATTAAAATATTTCTGCATTTATGATACTATTTTAAAAAAAAAACAATTACCAATGGATTTCCATCAAAAATGGTAAAATGAGTAAATATTAAAATACTTTATAAATTATCTAAAATTATAATAATTACATTTTAAATAAGTATGTTATGAATTTATGAATGCAAATGAGTAGTCTATATTTAGTATAAATATATAAAATATATATATATATATATATAATTATATAATATATAATATATAATATAAATATATATATATATATATATATATATATATATAATTACCAATGTATTTCCTTCAACAGTAGTAAAATAATAAAAAAGAGTACATAATTGTGTATCCAACTATTTTTTTTATTTACTTATTTTTGCCAAAGTCATCGAGCTCACAGCTGGTTTTGTTTTAGAAAACACACCGAGTTGTCATACAGCTTCTACACATCCAGTGTACACTCACTAAAAGTGCTGTGACCAATACACTTCCATTATAGGAAACGTGTAAGTCCTCCTATGAGGAATAGGGCCCCACATGAATTTAAGCAACAGCCCTGCCTTTAACCACTATGCCTGTACTGCTCTTGACATTTGCTCAAGGACATTCACAAGGCCTTGTAGTCCTAAATCCCAAGACCAGTCCTCTGACATGACAATTAAATATGGTGTTATCAGATGAAATGGCCGCACAGAGAAGCAGCAGTATCTGACCAACCCATTGTTCACCTGTTTATCACAGCACCAAAGATGAGTCCCAAAATAGAATGAGAAAATCCCCACTTACGATTTCTCTCACCTGTAAATTACAACCGTCTACACATGCTCAAAGGGTATCAGAAGAAAAGCGGGTGTGAGCTCTGCAAAAAAAGCAGCAATGCATCACTCAAAGAGAATGTGCTCGCCATCGCCCTCGATCCCTTATTCCTCAAACTCTCCATTGTGGTTTACAGGAACCCCAGTAAATGACCCCACTCTTCCTCTCATGCACTCAAAGTATTAAGTCCGTTTCCTCACCGGCGATGAACTGCGATCCATCAATACGCCATGACAGGAGGCTCACGGATAGTAAAGTCTTCATTGGCGAAGATGGGAGCTGCTTGTTGACTGGCAGTATTCAGCATAATGACATTTGACAGCTTCCCCCCCAGCAGCTGTAGTTTATCACAGCATATGACTGAACGGATGCTCTCGCTCAATCTACTGGAGTCACGGAGGTAGTCAAGTGTGAATGGATCATATGTTAAACGTTGGGGCTGCGGCTGCCGTAACAGCATTACCTGAGCCTTCCACTTACATAACGCTCGAATCCATTCCACCGTTCCAGCCGTCTTCGTAAACATCCATGAGGAGTGGTGAGCAGGCCAACGCAATCAAGGGTGGAAAATTGAGAAGTATGAAAAACCATTAACTTTTCTGACTCCACACCGCTGTACATTTTAACAACTTGACACCACGCCAGTCTATAGCCATTTGTCAACAACCGGAGGGGCAACAGCAGTCACGAGAGTTGCTGTTAAATCCCTCCAAAGGGCAGCGCAGTGTTTGTGCTCCATCCAAGAGGCCGCTGGGAAGACTGACAGGGGGAATAATTAGTTGGATCCAGCGAGCGCCAATCATGGAATATGTGAAGAGGAAACACGCCCTTTTTCCTCTATGTTTGTGGGCGACTTTGGCGTAGAGGAATGGATTTCATGTAATTAAATAACATGAAAGTCTGTCCGGCACGCTTTAAGAAGGAGCCGTGCGAGCCATTTTCATGATTGCGTGAGCTGCCGATATGCCGTGGATCAAAGCGCGAGAGAACAGCCGCATGTATGGAAAAAGAAATGAACAGGGAAGCACTCCAGAATCTCTCTCTCTCACACACACACACAAACTCAGTCGGTAAATAAAGCGACAGTCAATTACAATGGCCTGGCACAAAAGCCTTACCCAGTGGTTCAATTCAACAGGGAAAAATCTATCCCTCTATCCCTGAATAATTTTACACCTCAGTGCATACGAGACACAGAAAAAAGGGAGGGGTTATGGAGTGAATGAGGGTATTGTGGGATTGGAGACAGGAGGAGAGAAGGGTAACGGAAGGGAAGCATATAACACCAGTTTTTTCAGAACCAGGTAAAGGTACAAAAATGCTCAGATTATGATTATGGATACACCACAACAGATCATCTGACCTCACGGTAAGCGACAGGTTCATTAAGAAAGAGCAAGAAAAACTGCCTCGTAATCTGATTGGAAGGTAGATCTTTAAAAAAAAGCTCTCACAACCAATTTAACTAACATAATGTGATGTAATTCTTGGAGAAACAGAATAGTGAGGGGAAAAATAGGGTAAGACTTGATTTTATCCATTTGGGGATTGATTAGACTGTAAAAAGTGGTCTATATATCAGGGCTTTTCAGATCTTTAACTTCAAATCTGAAAGTTCATGTATAAAGACCAACAAAGAAAACATGTTGTTAGCAACTAAAGAAAAAGATCATTCATTTTAAATATGTAAATGTATATTAACTCAAAACAGAGATTAATCACATGATTTCTGCCAGTAAAGTTAATACATTTGTTTAAAAGTTACAAAAAATGATACCTAGTGAAAAATAAATATACTAAAATATATTTAAAATACATTTATTTCATGCTGAGTATACTACAAATACATTTACATATTCATGTACTTAATAAAAATACCCTGCAATTGAAACTTTTAGTATACTAAACTGGTAATACTATACTAATTTTGTGCTTAATGCACTTTAATTGTGCAGAAGTAGTGCTGAAGTCCAACTAAAGATATACTGAAGTATATTTGATTGTGCTAAGTTGAACTATTGCAAGTACACTTCAGAAACACTTTAAATATCTTGCATTTAAAGACCGATATTATTCAAAGATCATACAATCCTCATCAATAGTGACATTAAAACACATTTTAGGTTTAATATTAAGAAATATGCATTGTGCAAAGCAATCTTCAAAATAAAGTTTATTTATAATTTTTATATCATTAAGTCTTGAGCAATATGTCTGTACATATGTTAATAGATTTGAACTATACTTAGTATGAAATAAATGTGTTTTAAATATATTACTTTTTTAGTAGGGATATAATATTAAAAAATATCTTTAAAATATTTAACATTGGGGGAATCACGTGACGTGCTCATGAACCTAGTCGCACTTGAGTAGAGCTCCGTACGTTTGGCCCCTTTTTGCAGATTTTTTTTTTTTTCATTTTATTTTAAGTTTTATTCATTAATAATACTTTCCCTGATGGCATACAATCGAAAACAGCAGGAGTTCGCTTCTCACGTCAGTTGTTCAGTTGCTATGCTCTAAATTGGATCTTCTTACAGGGGAGATGAGAGAACAAAAGAAAGCTGCCGCAGATCACGATAGGCGAATAGCCGCGCTCAAGCAACAGGTTGTGGACTTACAGGATCGCAATAGGCGCAGCAATCTGCTTCTGTCTGGATTGCCTGAAGGTTCCGAAAAGGACGACTCTATGGGCTTTTTGAAAAGATCGCTACCGACGTGGCTCCCGTCTCTGGAGGGCAAAGAGATTGAAGTGGAGCAAGCGCATTGTGTGTACACAAGGCTCTCCTCAGATCACGCTAAACCACGGGTTTTCATCTTTAAACTGTTGCGGTACACGGACAGGGAGCTCATTTTGCTGGCCGCCAGACTTCACGCCCCGGTGAAAACATCTGATGGAGCAATGCTGTCATTCTTTCCAGATTTTTCTCCGGTCACCACAAAAAGAAGAAGTGCATTTGCACCAGTAAGGAAGGAAATGAGAGAAACTGGCATCCAGAATTTTCTTCTTTATCCTGCAACGCTGAAGATCATTCTCAATCAAGGTGAACCTAAAATGCTATACTCCCCAGAAGAAGCAAGAGTTTTTCTCAGATCCCATTCATTCACCAACTCTCAGTGAGCTTCAGCTGGACATTTACTGTCTAATCAGAGAAGAGATGCTCTAAATGGTTAGGTGACTGTTTTTCACTGTTCACTTTAATGTTCACTTCTTAATTCATAGTTACTAGAAGCTTTCATTGTGCATACGGTATGGCTTACTGATTATGATGTTATTTTATTTGTTTTAGTTGTATTCCTTCTCTCTCTCTCTCTTTCTTTTATTTATTTATTTCTTTTTTTTTTTAAATAGAGATATGTGACTATGGGGCCAATGTTGGTGTTTCACTAATGAGCAGGTTTTTGTTGACACCACGGATCATATTAAGGGGTGCTGGCAGATCAAGGTTTGTTCTTGGTTTGATCTGCCATAGTTCATGGGAATGTATTTATGTTTTTTTTTTTTTTAATAGTGACGAAAAGGGTGAGGGGTGGTTTAATGGTAGACTCAACTGGTTTTATTTTCAAACTTGTATTTTGTCTTATTATGCAGTAATTCTGTTCAATACCTATGACTGACCTTAATATTCTGAGTTGTAATATTAATGGCCTAAATGGCCTTCACAAACGTACAGGTTTTCTGGATTTTTTGCGAAGAAGAAAGATTGATATAGTGTTACTTAAAGAATCCCATTTGAAAGAGGAGGATATACACAGGTGTAATAATAAGTTTTATGAAGTGGTATCTCACTCATCTTCGGATACTAAAACCAAGAGTGTCCTAATATTGGTGCGGAAGACATTAAATATTAAAATTTTAGATAAAAGTTGTGATACAGATGGTAGAATAACACATAAAAACAACAGTGGAGAATAGGAATATTGCATTTCTTTCAGTTTATGCCCCTTGTACTCCTGACCCTACTGTTTCTCTGTTTTGTCAACCTTTCTCTTGAAATTTTCAGATTTTGAAATTGTATTGGGTGCAGATACGAATTCTGTAATGTTGCATATCCTAGATAGATCTAGACCAAAGGAATCACACTCTCAAGCTTTTTTTTTTTTTTTTTTTTCTGAATATGAATCTGTCGTCTTCTCCTAAGTGTAATCTTTGTTCGCAAGGATCTTTAGGTATGTTTTCACAGTTTTTTTTTTCTCTCTCACCTTTTTGGTCTCTTAGCTCTCACAGGACCTGTTATATTTGTTGGGTACTGAGATATGTTTGACTCCGCGCCATTTTTTCATGAATGACTTTTGGGACTTCACCTTATCCATCCAACAAAGATGTTTACTGTTAGCTGCTCTCACAGCAGCAAAAAAAAATTGCTAGTCAACCGTTGAAATCCTCCTCACACAATGGACAGATGAACCTGGACTGTGTATTTGTTGGACATTATCTCGATGGAACTCTCAACTTCTCATATACATGGATGTAATGTGGAAACTGTAAATTTATGGCATTCAGCTTTTAATGTTGTGTCATCTTTTCTAAAATCATTGTAAAAATTATTTTATTGTGGGTTGGGGTGGGTTCTAAATTTGCTCACAGTTGCTTTTTGTTTTTTACTACTGTTCCCAGAAGAAAATTTAATAAAAAGTTAACAAAAAAAAAATTAAAAAAATAACATTAATATTAACTTTTAGAATCCCAAACAAAAACAATAACAACAATTTAATAAATGTGTTTAAAATGATAAAAGAATAAATATTTTTAAAATATTTAACAATGACTTTGAGAATCCCAAACAAAAATTTTATACATTTGTCTAAAAATGATATTAAATGTATATATATTTTTAAAATATTTAACAATTTTAATTATATGTTTTTTTGTTTGGGATCAAAATTTTCTACAAACCCCAATACCCATTTCTGCCCACAATTTGAAAACCTCTGCCCTCTGCAATGACATGCACCAATGAATCATTCACAATAAAACCATGAGTGTATAAGAAAGTAAATGGGATAAATTTTGATTTGTTGTTGACTACATACCGTCACTCACATACTGTAACTGAAAGCATCCTGCTGCCTACTGTGCCGTCTTGGCCATATACTCTACATACACGCTAGGGCTGGGTGATTTTTCAGATTTTATCGATTAATTTCAATTTAATGTTTTGCCACGATTTTATTTTTTATAAATCGAGGAATCGCGATTTTGAATAGAAATATTACCAGGCTTTAGAATTAGACACTAAGACAATATGCCAATGATAACATAGTAAAGAGAAATGAATGATCCAACCGAATGTCGGTGCACGTGATTAACCGCTCTTGTGTGACGCGCTCATATGGCTAGGCATCGTTCTCTATAGATCCTCAGTGCGGGCGCCATTCACACAGAATGCGCTTTTGTGTTGACAAAGATGTAACGCGGGCAGTGGAATAGGACAAAATGCCAGAAGATGGGAGTGAACTTCTTTTAACTTGAGCGCCGCGTTTTTATAATGCCGTTTCATGCATGAGACACTGCAACAGTCAAACGTGTCCAAAAAACAATGGAAAAGCAGCCCAACTGAATAAAAAACCTGCGAAGAACTATTACTGTATGTCTAATATTTCATGTTTGCATCATGGTGACAGGCTGAAAGCTGTTGTTCATGGTTTTCACAGAACATTTTTTGTTAATAGTCTACTGGTGTTATACCTTCAGAAATCAGAAAGAGCTTTATTACCAAGGAATTTGACTTGAGCTTCCAGTGTAGAAGAAAGTGTGGACATAGTGCAAACTAGTGCAGCAGATATAGGAATTACACAGCAGAGATGGAGTATAACACTAATACAAGAAAAACAGAAAATTAAATAATGCACTATACAGAAGTAGAAATATAGAGAAATGTAACTGTTTAAATGAATGGATGTACAGATATATTTACAAGTGTGCAGTTTACAAACGGATTATATGTATAAGGTCAGTCATTTTGAATTTGAATTACATTGACTGTTGATCATTTTTTAAAGCATTTTCCTTGTAACCTATTATTTCTGAACATATAACATGTATAAGACAAGTTTGTACAGGATGTAGTTGTAGTTCATGCATCTTTTAGGCAGAGATATTTAACAAGTGATTTGTTTAACATTTACATCATGTTGACAACTTCATGTGTGGTGCACTTGGAATAGAATTTTCTTTAACTAGAGGGTTAATAAAGAAAAAGTTACTTGAATCGTGTTGTAGTTACATTTTTAAGTTGACTAGTTAAAAATTTTTAAAAAATCGAGAATCGGTCAAACGTTCTGAAAAAATCGAGATTCTATTTTTTTGCTAAATCGCCCAGCCCTAATACACGCACAACAGACACAAAAAATTGAGAGATGCCTGGAGCGTTTTGCAATTCACTGCATCGGTCAGTGCACGCTCGCTAGCATCTCTCTGCATTCCTTCATGGACCTACAGACGCACCTATACCACATACTGACAGCAGCCTCTCCTCAAATTACTATTCCGATCATGATCCAGGCACCTTCACAAATCAGCTCCTTACAGCCCAAAGCCTCCCCGTTTGCAAAAACAAAGCAGCGTGACCTTTCCTTTTCTCCCTCATCGTCTCCTCAGCGGCTCAGGCTCCATTTCCTCAAACATTTGCCTGCACGGAGTCATCCTTAATTACCACGACAGGGCCGATGCGTTCCCTGTCCCAGGCACAAAGAGGAAATAAATGTTGTTTTTTTGCCTCTTTATTTTTACTAATCAGGGAGCTTTGCTCTTCAGCTCGATTGGGAAACACTCAAAACAGGACAAAGAGCAAGCAAGAATGATAGCGAGAAAAATGCAAGCTTCTGAATTGACAGTTTCAAAAAAAAAAAAAAAAAAAGAGAGTCTGCATAATTTGTTTCCACAAGAAGAAATGTATTAAAATAAATCTCATAAACATCAAGAGGACTGGCTTTTTTCTGGCTTGGAGAATGAAATCAAACTAATCAGCATTGTGCTAATCCTTTCAAGGAAGCTGTAATCCCCGGGATAGCGGGACATGGCTAAACCCACTCCGGAGGGGATCCGGTGGATTCTTTTTAACAAGCCTGATTACGCCAACAGACGACCACGTGTCAGAGTAAAGCCTGGACCAGGAAAAAAAATAAGGGCAAGTCTGTTTGTACAGATGTGTCATAATCATTCAGACTTATTCACAGTCTTACACAAAAACAGGGAATTTAAACTGATCGCCGTTTGCAGTGCCAACACTGGTAACGGATACAACTGTGAACCCAATTTACAGAAATGTGCAGCGCAGGGTTGTGCACCATTCAATTTGAACTGAGAATTCCGGAATTCAGTTCATGAATTGATGAATGAAAACGGAATATAGACTTAAATTCAAATTTGAATCAAATTAAGCAGTGTTATCAAGGCAAACTTCTAAACAAACAGCCAACATTTAAAGGCTTAATAAAAGACAAAAACATGCGTCATTATGTTACATAACCAATTTTAATTAAAGCATAACATTGGCAATATATATATATATATATATATATATTACAATGCACTAACAATACATCTGAAGAAGAAAAAAAAAATAGAAACAAAAGCTATATGACTTACTGAAATAATCCAATCACAGTCAATAATTTCAGGTATTGACCTGCTTGAGCAGTGTGAACTGAAACTGAACAATACATTTACACCGGTAAACTGAAGCATTTAGGGCCAGTAAGAATTTTTATTTTTTATTTATTTTTTTAATATTACTTTTATTCAGTAACAACACATTAAAGTGATCAAAAGTGACAGATAAAATAAATACTTAACTTTCTGTTAAAAACGTAACATGATTTCCACAAAAAAAATGTTAAGCAACAAAAACAGTTTTCAACATATAATAATAAAAAAAATAAATAAATAAAAATAAAAAGTTTCTTGAGCACCAATTAGAATCAGCATATTAGAATGATTTCTGAAGGTTCATTTGACATTGAAGACTGGAGTAATGATGCTGAAAATTTAGCTTTGCATCACAGGACATTTCAAAATATGGCCACATTGAAAACATTTATTTCAAATTGTAATACTATATTCCTGTTTTGACTGTATTTTTTGATCAGATAAATGCAGCCTTGTTGAAAATACGCGAGTTATTTTAGTAACATTTAAAAAACCATACCGACGCCAAGCATATGAACAGTAGTGAAAGTGCTGGTCAGAATACACTCTTAAATATAAAGATCCTTCACGATTCCATAGAAGAACCTTTTTGTCTAAATGGTTCCATAAAGAACCTTTAACATCTAAAGAACCTTTCTGTTTCACAAAAGGTTCTTTGTGGCAAACGAAGGTTCTTCAGATTATAAAAAGGTAAGAAAGAGCTGGTTCTTTAAAGAACCTTTGACTGAATGGTTCGTTGTAGAACTAAAAATGGTTCTTCTATAGCATCGCTTGAAGAACCTTTTTAAGCACCTTTATGTTTAAGAGTGTATTATAGTAACATCAATATAATTTTCACTTAAAAATGCACTAAAACATGTCTAAAATATGGACAATGAATAGCATATGCAGGCAGATGGAGACTGTAGCTCAGCTATGCAAAAACCCACCACTTGATTACAACTGCGTATGTGAACACACAGAGTTCACACCTCCTGAGACTCTAAAAACAATCACGAAGCAGAAAGTCCAGGTTGCAGATCCTTTCCCTGTCTGAACAAGTCCAAAAAGGTCAAAAAAGCAACAGATGTGGTCTTCGCGAAAACTGCATTACTTGTTATAATGGAAAGTGAAGCGGTAAACCTGGCTTGTTTGGGTGACAAGAGACCCTTCCACTCCGCAGAAGCCAAAGGTGTGCTTATACAAACACAAACTAAATTTCTCAGCATTCCCTGTAGGGTAAGGTTTGACTAGTAGCATCTGCTTCCTTTGATTATGTGTGGAGAAACTTAGGCAGACCGGAAAAGGGACCCAGAGGAGCGGAGTAGTGACAGCTACGATTAAGGCACGGTAACCACTTCCCTGGCACTTATCACAGGGGTAAAGCTGGATCCATGATGCCAATATCTAGATCAAGAGCACATATACACCACAAAAATGCAAGAGGGAGAAACTGAGAGGATTAAAATAAAACAATCGTGGCAGGGGAACTCGACAGGATAAGGACTCACACGCAGCAGCACTTTTCCGTGCTGCTTAAAACTTTTAGATGCACAGTTTGTCATCTGGGGCAGATTATGGTGGAATGCCGCAAACACAGCATCTCTGTCTAAGTGTGTAAAGGGGCATTCGCTCTCGCAAACAGCCAAGGCTACTCAAGACATTTAAGCGTGCTAAAATGAGAGAATATTGTTCACCTTGACAGCTTTTTCATCCCTGCTGATAGGGAGCGACTTATGAATCTTTTGGCGATATCAAAGCCGATCCTCTGGCTCAAACAGTTTCCCAGCGATGTACATTACAAGAAAATTCACGGGTTTCTCCATCTACAAAATATGGGGATTTTGTCATTGAGTCAAGGTAATACAATTCAATCAACAGCTTACCAGATCAGCATGTAAGCTCCGTACCCAACGCTGTTTGCCCCTACATTCGGTACATACACATTGTGATTTTCCACACCCTCCTTTATCCAGGGGAATTGTTTCGCTGAAGGTGGAAGAAGGTCTAACAAAGAGCGAGCTTAGATTGGTCAAACAATGACAAAACCCCTTGCACATCTCTCATTCTCTCTTTTTCTTTTCTTTTTTGGAGTGGTATGCTTGACAGGAAAAAAAATGCCCAGGCTGAAGGACACTTTGTCAATAAGTAATACCCACGCTGTATTAGCTGCATATTTAGCCATGAGAATTCATCTAAATTGCTTTCAGACTAAATCATTTAGCGAAGCATGCTTCAACGGCACGTCTTCGTGTGACATTCAACTGGGAATGTGAACTTTGGGCTTGTTCGGAGCAAGGACAGTCAGCTTTAGTCCTATGCCACGTTCCGGAGTTTTTTATTCAGCATTTTCCAGATCAAATTAGAGAGGAGCTGCAAAGAGATTATTCTTGAGACCTGCTCCAACTTCACTTTGCACCGTGATTACTTGGAAATGTTCTGCAGATGGTTTTTAGGCATAATATTCTCTTGTTCGGTAATAACAAAGCTTCTCTAGATACACTCTAGGACTCCCAGTGGTGTGCGGTATAGTATAGGAGAGCTATCAAACACACACACGCGCACGCTTTTTCTAGGTATTTAAAATTAACAGCAGGGGTTGTAAAGCAACCGACGGTGAGAGACAGAGCGAGAGAAAAAGAGATAAAGACAGGAATTGACTTTTTGCCGTTCCCTAGCGTTCACCCTCTTCTTGTGTTCATTACAACACCATTATCGTTTTGATGTTTTCCCCTCCTTTCCAACATACTGTCGGTTTCGTTCTTTAATGTGGTCATTCGGCTACAATAATTTTTCAACCAAATAGATGTCCATGTCTTTACCTTCAATAAGGGTCATTTCCCATAAGGAAAAGGGAGAGATGGGAATGTTACGGAGTGGCTAGTGAACACTACATAAACATAGACCCACTTCCCAGCTCCCAATCCAAGAAATTACACCATATGTGTGTCAAACATCCAATGCATTCAGAAAAACACAGGTTTGGACATGAGCTGTGCTTGTTTGTATGACCTGATGTCTCATTCGGCCCTGCTAGAGGCCTCATTATACCTCACTGCTGGTCGTTGGGAGCATGGCATTCAGTCTGACACTGGAGCTGAAGGAGGAGGTAGTCGGGCTGTTTAGGAACTTGTTCTCATTAAGAGCTGTGTGTGTCACTAGGGAGACTTTCTGATCCTAACAGCCTCCAAAAGTAGCTGCGCTTCAACACAATGTCTCCATCTGCAGGGAGAGCTACACCTCCTCCTCTCTTTCTTTGCCTGTCCGCATTGTCCGTCCTTCACTCTTTTTTGTAATCTCCATTCTTCAATCTGTGCTCTGTGTGGTCTGTGTTTGTTTAAACAGTCAGATATGTTTAGCCTGGACAACGACAGGAACAGTGAAAGCAATAGCGCTGCTGACAGTAACAAGTTCCTCATCCTGTGAGGATGCAAAATTGGGAGCGAGTTGCTACAGTCACGAATATGTCAGATTTGGCTAACGCTCCTGGAGCCAATATTTCCTGAGAGCATGTTCACCACAAACAGCGGCTCTTGAGGGACAGGTAATCACGGATGGTAGAAACGAGCATCCTTTCTATCTTCCATCCCATAATAAATTAATTATGATGAGGGGGTTAAAGTGAACATGAAACAACCATCATAATCATAATTTTATGTTAGTAATGTGATGCATTTCTAAAGTAAAACAAGATATTCAATGAGAAAGTTTAGTTTATTCATCAGGAATTGATTGGATTGTAAAAATTGGTTTCAATATTCCAAAAATAAAACAAGTAACACTTTACAGTAAAGATCAATACTTCAATGTTGCGATTAAATAGTGTTGTATATATTAAAACTATGAAGCTGTATAACGTAATGATTAATGTATTATGAACAAACATGAATTAACAACGAATAAAGTAATTGTGTTTATTGTTAGCAGTGTTGTTACTGTTAAATAAAAAAAATTGTTAATTTTAAATAAAGTTTAAATTAGGGCTGTGCAATTCGATTCGATTTCCTCCACCAACGATTATGAAAATACAGTAATCGAGATAAAACAATTATTGCGCCCCGTTCCGCCACCTTTCCAGCAGTGCACTTTCGTTCCTCCATAAAAGCCCAATTTCACGTGCAAATCAGTAAAATCATGTAACGAAACTTTTGCAAAATGTGAAGTGCTTGATTTAAAAGCATGAAAGAGAACTTGCGCTTCCTCGGGAAGATTACTGTGTATGCGGTCAAAGACGGAACAGAACACTAATTGAAATAAAATAAGCTGAAGACCTAAAATTACTAAGACCTAAAAAAAAAAAAAAAAAAACCTAAATAGAAATATTTTTAAAAAGAAGTAGATAAAGTTACTAAAACTTGAACTAACATTTAAACACAATAAAAATGTTTTATTAAAATATTAATAAATACTATAACAGTATGTCAATAATACTAAAATAATTAGTGTACATCTAATACCTTAGTGTTAAAAAATTTAAGGGGTCATATGATGCGATTTCAAGTTGTTCTTTCTCTCTGGAGTGTTACAAGCCATTTTTTGCATAGATAAGATCCCTGAAGTTGCAAAGACTAAAGTTTCAAAACCAAAGAGATATTCTTTATAAAAGTTAAGACTCGACCACGCCCCCCCTAAAACGGCTCATTTAAACACGCCCCCACATCTCTACGTCACAGTGTGAGGAGATTTGCAAAACACCACCCAAATGTACGCAAAGAAAGGGGCGGGACTTTTATTCTCGCTGTAGTATTGTTGCTGCCGCTGGCGCCATGCCATAACGCTGTGTTTCGTTGTTAAAAGCAAAACTACTTTGTTTTGGGTTCCAAAAGAGAACACAACTAGAAATCAGTGGTTAAGTTGTATTTACAACACTGTTCCAGAACAGTTCAACTCAAATATTCAAGTGTGTGCAGCACATTTTACAAAGGACTATTTCCTGAACCTGGGAGTAGCCTGCCAGCTGTTCAAAGACTGTTTCAATAAAGTGGGGCAATTCCAACTTTGCAAGGACAGTCTGGCGATTCTGACTCACAGCCTGTAAGTATGTTTTCATATTTAAAGAATTTGCCACTGACTACTCAAATGCATGTTTTGAGCTGTGTAGAGTAGTGCTTGTTGTTTGTCGTTTCTCTGATCACAAATGCAGACATGGTAATGTTTACACGGCGCGATGCAATGCGACGCGTAAAAAGACAGTATAAGTCATTATAATAAGTAATTATGTCCCCACTGGATGCAACAAATGCCTCGTTCACAACACACTGGATAGCTGGCCAATCAGAGCACGCCTCGCTTCTCAGAACGATGAGCTTTGTAAAAAATCGAAAGGTGGGGCATAGAGGAGCAACAATAATGTACAGTATGTGGAAAATAATGTGTTTTTGAACCTTAAACCGCATAAACACATTGTATTACACCAAATACACAAAATAATGTTCTTTTTAGCAACGTCATATGACCCCTTTAAACACTATTGTAAAGTGCTACCAGCGTCCATAAGAAAACCAGGAAGTATATTAAGAATAGATTTCATTTTGATTTCATGTTGGCTCT